>ML813379.1:100698-113069 GCA_009831015.1 Picea engelmannii | reverse complement strand
ATCAACCATGTACAACCTATGCCATATACCATACCATCAACCATATGCATATCTGAACCATGCCATCAATGAAACATCTCTAACAACCTATGCATGCCCCTCTTGCATACATCACCATACAACATAGATATCCCTCAATAAAGTACAAGTATATCAAATATGTAAACTATAGGTACCATATAAGTATTGTACCACACATAAGAGTGATTCTCACTCAACCAACCATCCAACATATACCATGGCCAAGTACCACAACCATCACACCAAGAATGCCTCAAGCATTCACAACATCATAAGAAAATCTAAACATAAAAACAAACTAATAACGATACCAGAACTTTTGTAGTTGAACTAAACTTGTAGAATGTTGACTTGAGAACTTGCTTTCAGACTCTAGGGGCCTAGTACCAACATCTATTCAAACTGTCATTATCTTTTCATAGATATACGACCTTCTCTTATACAACCCATGGATAATCACGCGTTCCTTCACTGCAGCCCATGTACATCCATTTCCTTCTGACCTGCAACCCATGGATACCTCAGAAACTAGGGTTTGATGCAACCCCAAAACTTTTTCCTTCGACCTTCTTTTGCTACCTTATAAAATATTTTGTCACAACCTTAGAAAAATATCATTGGTTCACAAGATAGATAATCAATTAATGAGTGTGTGAATGACTCTTTGAGGTGTTTATATACTTGTGCTAAATAACTCCTCTCCTTAATTTAGGGCTTCTAGGGTTTTATTATTAAAACAACTTTACCCCTTTGACCAAGACTTATAACAAACTAGGGGCTTCTTGTCCACTTTTTGAAGCTTCCAACTTTAAAAGGCCATATTTCCCTAACCGTGAGGAACTACGTGGTGTTCCACATATCACTAGAAATGGTACGATGAATATTTTTCATCCATGAGTGAGTTACATTCATTTACTCCATCCTTCATGACCTAAATCCTCATTCAACTATGGGATCCTTAACCATGATTAAGGTTTTCTGGTAGACTTCTTCAAGGCGTCTTTCTGTGAGGTCCATTATTAGAGATACACCATAAGGGGACCACTTTGGATACTTCTCCAAATATACCCATCACATCAGTTGACATCAATACAATATTCATTGACATCAATGACAACCAACTGTCCAATGATCTCCCCCTTTGGAATTGATGGAAACGCTTAGGCATGATAATATTTATGCTCATGCTTCCCTTGAATTCATGCCTCTATCTCTACATTCCTAAATCTTTATCTCCCCCCATTTTACATCAATGGAAAAGGGTACTCCACATCCAGGGTTTCTCCCCCCATCTACAATGCTATGCTAACTCTACAGACTTTTCTCTTCATGGTGTTTCCTCATGTAATTCTTTGATGTATATATGAAATCATTCAAAAGTTTAGTTACTTGAACTTCCTCAAGACTTATGTTTCTCTCCCCCCGTCCAGTTAATCTTGATGCTGAGTGGATCACTATGGGGCAGAGACTACTCTAAGTTTCTATCACAGATACTCGAAAGGTTCCCTTGCAAGTAGTTTGGTGAAGATATTTGCAATCTTCTCCTTTGTCTCGAAATACTCTAGCTTGATGTTCTTCTCTGTAGCATTTTTCCATAAGAAGTGATACTTGATCAGAATATGCTTCATCTTAGAGTGCATCACTGCATTAATTGAAATATTGATGGCACTGGTGTTGTCAGAAAGTATTGAAATAGTCTCATCATACTTTACTTGCATATCCTGGAAAATCTGCTTCATCCAATGAACCTGAGTACAACATGTCGTTGCTGCAATGTATTCTTCCTCTGATATGGAAAAATATACTGATGATTGTTTATTTCTTAAACATGATACCAGAAACTCACCCAAGTAGAAATATTCTCCACTTATACTTCTTCTATCATCAATGCAACCTGCCCAATCTGCATCTGTGTAGGCAACAAGAGATATATCCTTCCCTTTTGGATACCATAATCCAAATTCTTCTATACCTTTGAGGTATCTAAATATCCTCTTCATTATCATAACGTGTGATTCCTTTGGTGTTGCTTGAAACATTGCAACCTGTCCAACTTCCTACATCACTTATGGTCTGTAAGTTGTCACATAAATTAATCTACCAATCATCGATATATACTGTCTTTGATATGCATCCTTGGAATCATCATCCTTAATTAACTTGAAACTAGTCTGCATAGGAGTACTGACTGGTTTGCAATTTATCATTCAAAACTTCTTCAACATTTCTTTGATATACTTCTCCTGAGAGATGGATATAACATTTTTGATATGACATATCTATAGTCCCATAAATAAGGTTAACTCACCAAGTAAGGACGTCTCAAACTTGTGTTTCATGTCTTTGGAAAGATTCTAACTCATCCTGCATCATCACTTATGAAGATAATGTCATCTACATAGTCTTCAATACTCAATATATTGTCTCAATCCACCTTTATGTAGAGATTGTTGTATGCATTTCCTTTCCTGAACCCTTGTTGCTGTAAATATCTATCTAGTCTCAAATACCATGCTCTAGGGGCTTGCTTGAGATCATATAAATCCTTCTTCAATATAGAAACATAAATTTCCTTCTCTGACAACTAGAATGTTGATTTCACGTCCATCTGATACACTTTAATATTATTGGAGCATTCATAAGCTGGTAACAGTCTGATTGCTTCCATACTGGCAACTGAGGAAAATGTATCTTCAAAATATATACCTTCAACTTGAGAGATCCTTTTCATACCAATATTGTTTTTTTCCTGATAACCTTTCCATCCTTGTTCAATTTTTTCCTGAAGACCCACTTTGTACTGATGACATTCTTGTTCTTTGGTCTTGGAAACAATTCCCATGTTTCATTCTTCTCTATATGATCTAACTCTTCATCCATGGCCTTGACCCAATGTTCATCTTTGTTGGATTCTTCATATCTTCTTGGATCAATTGTAGACAATAGTGCTAGATGTTGTTGTTTTGGTGAACAAATTTTTCTTCTAGTTTCAACTCATGCATCTTTATTTCCAATAATATGATCTGATGGATTATTCTTCTGCACTCATCTGTTGGGTGTCTTTAGAGGTACTTGAATATCCCATTGTTCTTTCTCTACTTTTGGATGTTCATCTTATTCATATGATTCTTCATCTAATTCTTATTATTTCAAATATTCTTCGTGATCTTGTTCCATTGAATCTTTGCTACTTTCCTTTATCTTTTGACCATCTGTCTCATCAACTATCACATTGATGATTTCCACTATTCTGTTGAGTCTCATATTGAAACATTTGTATGCTTTCCTTTTTCTTGAGTACCCAACCAATATGCCTTTATCAAATCATAAATCAAACTTTCCCATTTTTCCATCTTCTCTTGTGATGTAACATTTTATTCCAAAAACTTTGAAGTGCTTCAAATTTGTTGGTCTTCCTTTCCATAACTCGAATGGAGTCTTATTTTTGTTAGTTATGAGCATCCCTCTATTCTGAATGTGAACTGTTGTATGCACTTCTTGTACCCAATTTGTTTTTTGTCAACTTGGAATCCATCAACATGGTTCTGGCCATTTCCTATACTTTCCTGTTCTTCCTTTCGACAAATCCATTTTGTTGAGATGTCCTAGATGTGGAGAACTTCCTTTTTATTCCATTCTCATTGCATAATTCCATAAATTCCTTTGATGTAAATTCTCATCCATTTTCTGATCTCAAACACTTTATTTTAAACTATGTCTCAGTTTCAACCATCTCTAGAAATAAAATTGTAGTCATTCTTGTGTATTCAACAACTAGTAGCATGTGTTGATTAATTGGGTTGGTTGTCGTTGATGTCAACCCTTGAAGAAATTCTGGTAGCACAAAGGTTTGGGTAATGGACACAAGTTTGTTTGATGCATAATGGTATGAGTTTTGGTATACTTGTAGGTAAGACTATTCTATATGAATAGTACATTTCATGTCATTTCTGGTGGTATGTAGAACGTCACATAACTCCTCAAGGTTAGAGAGTTATGGCCATGTGAAGTTGGAGAACCCTAATGAGTCATCTAGAATCCCTAAAAGGTCAAAGTAGACAAAGTATTTGGAAAGAATAAATTACTTAAAAAGTAAAGTGAAGTGATGAGTGTACTATAATTCAAAGATGATGCAAAATAAATTATTTAAATAATAAAGTTAATGGAGAAATCCCTAAAATAAGGAAAGTTGTTTGAGAGATTTTAGAAGGTAAATAATAAAGTGAAGTGATGAGTGTAATATAAGTAAAAGTGGTTACAAAATAAATTATTTAAATAATAAAGTTAATGGATAAATTACTAAGTGGACAAGTGGTTAGAAGTTGGTTAACCCTAAAATAAGGAAAGTGGGTTAAGATGGTTAAAAGGTAACCCCTTGAGGAAGCTACATGAAAGTATAAATAAGAGGCAAGGCTCTCTCATTTTAATCACATTTGAATATCAATGAATATCTATTCTGTGAAAGGTTATTTGAGCAGGTATTATTGATAGAGAAAAATTGTAGCAGAAAACGTGCAGCAGGAAAAGTGCAGTAGGAAAAGTGCGGCAGAAAAATCGCGACAGAAAAAGTGCGACAGAAAAATCGCGGTAGAAAAACCGTGTCAGGAAAAGTGCGGCAGGAAAAGTGCGATAGAAAAATCACGGCAGAAAAAGTGCGGCATAAAAATCGTGGAAGAAAAAGTGTGGCAGAAAAAGTGCAATAGAAAAATCGCGGCAGAAAAATAGCGGCAAAAAAAGTGTGGTAGAAAAATCGCGACAACAACATGGTTGGGGTCTATTTATGAGAGATATGGCACATCTTGTTTGAGGTATGTTTTGTGAGCTAGGGTTTATCACTTGAGATGGTATTGGATGTTCATTATTGCTGCATATATCAGATTTGTTGATGTATACAACTGGTATTTTGTTGTTGGTATTTGGCATATGGGTATTGGTCTTTTGATTGTGATGTGTCGTTGATGTTGTTGGTTTAGCTTGAGGCTACATAACAGCAAGGTTGTGGCACAGGGTTTGATGTAAGGGTTTATAGTATTTGGTTTATGGATAGAGTGATGAATTGTTAGAAAGATTTTGATGGTTATATTGGTGTATGTCTTTGGTATATGGTTGAGGTACATGTTGGGTACATGGTTGAGACAAGTAGTTTATGAGTTGGCACATACATGAGGTGTATAGTTGATGAGTTGACACATACATAAGGTGTATAGCTGATGATGTTGGTACATCTTGATGAGTCAAGGTTGATGTATGGTTGATGCATGGTACATGTTGGTTCAGGTTATTGGTATAGGTTGGTTGGTGCAGGTTGATTTGTACAAGTTATTACAAGTTATTGGTACAAGTTGACAGTGGCAGTGGTTGATTCAGTGACAGTGACAAGTTGTCTACATTTGACATTTATATTTCAGGGTGGTTGGACGGGGCAAGGACAGGTGGTTGTAGCCACCTTCCAGTTGTAGCCAGAGAACTTAGGGGGTTGTAGCCTCCTTCTGGTTGTAGCCATAGAATTAGGGAGTTGGAGCTTCCCTCAGGTTGTAGCTCGAGAAACTAGGGGGTTGGAGCCTCCTTCTAGTTGCAGCTAGAAAACAAAAGAAGTTGGTTCTTCCAATGAATGTAATT
The DNA here is from genome assembly GCA_009831015.1 of Picea engelmannii. Taxonomy (NCBI): domain Eukaryota; kingdom Viridiplantae; phylum Streptophyta; class Pinopsida; order Pinales; family Pinaceae; genus Picea; species Picea engelmannii. The sequence continues at coordinate 107,429 of ML813379.1, read as the reverse complement.
CTTCAAGACATATAAGAAAACAAAATCAGTGGTTTTCTCCCGCTTTGGGTTTCCACGTAAAAACACTGGTATACTTTGTATGTGTGTGATTGCTCATTTGTTCATTGTTTATTTACTCTATAACTATTGGATGAAAATTCTACATTGATATAACACTTGCATTTTTGGTGAAAAAGGATTAAATTTATCTATTACTGATTCACCCCCCCTCTCAGTAATCCAACAATTGGTATCAGAGAAGGTTTCTTCATAAATCAGTTGAACCACTGAAAGGTAGATCATGGAGAGCAACAACATGTATAGAAATGGAATACCATAGTTTAATGGATAGAAGTATGCATTTTGGAGCATAAGGATGAAAACATATATACAGGCGCAAGGATTTGAAATTTGGCAATCAATTGTAGATGGATACACAACACCAACAGTTCCGCCGACAAATGACAAAGCAATAAAACTTGGTCAGAATAACTCCAAAGACACTAATGAACTTTTGAATGGTCTTGGAGAATCGGTATTCACCAAAGTTGCACATTGTAAATCCACTAAAGAGATTTGGGACAAAATTCAAAATATTTATGAAGGAGATTCAAAAATCAAAGCAACAAAGCTTCAAACTTATAGAGGTCTGTTGGAACAACTAAATATGAAGGAAGATGAGAATATTGCAACTTACTTTTTACGAGTCGATGAAACAGTAAATGCAATCATGGGATTGGGAAAAGAAATCAAAGAATCTGTAATTGTTCAAAAGGTACTAAGATCTCTTCCTATGAGATTTGACCCTAAGATATCAGCACTAGAAGAAAGAGAAGATCTGAACTCAATAAGCATGGACGAATTACATGGAATTTTCACAGCATATGAAATGAGAACTGAACAGGAAAATCTAGATATAAAAGAAGCATCCTTCAAAGCATCCAAAAAGTTAAAGAAAAAGGGAAAGAAACAATAAAAAGAACATAGCAGCAACAATGATGTTTCAGAAAATGATGAAGAAGTGGCCAACTTTGTCAAAAGATTGAACAAGGGAACCAACGACAGGTATAGAGGTAAGATTCCTTTGATTTGTTTTAATTGTGATGGTATTGGTCATTTTTTCTAACAAATGTCCTCATAAGAAAACGAGAAATGATGAAGGTTACTCAAATAGAAAACAAACATATAAAGGCAAAAGAACCATAAAGAAAGATTTCAAGAAAATCTTATGCACCAAAGAAGACATCTCATCATTATATGAAGATGAAGCCAGTGAAAGTGAGACAGAAAGAGTTTTATTCATGGTAGTAGAAGACTCTAATAAAGAAGACTCCCAAGAAGAATATGAAGAGGTCGAAGAAGAATATGAAGAAGCTGAAGAAGAATATGAAGAGGAAGAAGTTGGCTACCGAGAAGAATTGATGTGTGCCATAGAAGTTATTAGAAGAGAAAAGAAGAAAAACAAGAAACTACAAGCGGAACTAGACAATAAAGAAGACACTCAAGAACTAGAACAAATGATCACAAATTTGAAGGTTCAAATAGAAGAAGATAAAAGAATTGAAGAAGCACTCAAAGAACAACTAGAAGAAAAAGACAGGATCATTGGAAATTTGGAAGAAAAAATTTTCATATTAAGAAAGGATATTCAAAAGAAAAATATGTAGAACAACTCAAAAGTTTTGGATGGAATTATCAACAGTCAAAAACCTCATAATGACAAGTGAAGACTTAGATATAATCAAATAGAAAAGGGATCATGCTCCAAAACAACAGAGCAAGAAACATATCCAAAAAGCTATGTAGAAACAATAAAAGGGGATAGGAAGATCTACAAGGAAGATTATAGGGCTACTCCTCCACTGAGAATATTCAAATTTAAGAATCAACAACCAATAGATAGGCTGCAGGAAGAAGAAGGATTCATAAGAGTAACTCCTTTCAGAAGATATTCAACTCCCAGCTATCAAACTATATTTTTTGGTTTATGTTATGCATGTAATAATTTTGGACATAAATCTATGAATTGCAGAGCTAACAACATGAACATAAACAACTTAAGTCATACACAAAAGGGTTATCCAAGAAGGCCTAGTGAAACACAAAGAATAAGTTACAACAGGTTTGAATATTTGATCAATGAAGTGGAATGTTACAAATGTAACAACTTTGGACACATGGCCAAAGATTGTAGAATGACAACCCCTCCTAGAGAACCGCAACAGAATAACAACAATCACGGACATAAACCTCAGAAAAGGACATGCATAAGAAAGAAGAATCAATATATCAATGAAGAATGCACACTCGCTCTACAAGCTAAGTAGAATAAATGTGGTTGGTATGTTGACAATGGTTGTTCAAAACACATGACAGGTGATATAGATAGGTTTTTTACATTAAAAAAGGAAAGAGATGAATCAGTCTCCTTCAGAAATGATGATTCAGCTAAAATCATTGCAAAAGGCACAATCAGAATTGGGAACAATAATACCAAGGCAGAAAATGTTTGACTAGTAGAAAATATGAAACATAATCTTCTAAGTGTGAGTCAAATGTGTGACCAAGGTCATAAAGTTACTTTCGATTCACAAAAGTGTGAGATAAGAAAAGAAGGTTCAGGAAAATTGATTGCTACAGTTGCAAGAACTTAAAGCAACATATATGTGTTAAGTGAAATTGGAAATGAAAAGTGTTTTCTAGGAAAGGAAGATGAAAGTTGGCTATGGCACATAAGAATGGGTCACATACATTTTGATAACCTTGTCAAATTCATGAAAAGAGAAGCAGTCAGAGAAATGGCTCAGATCACGAAACCAACCAACACTTTATGCAAGCATTGTCAACAAGGAAAGAAAACAAAGACCAAGTTCAAATCAAAGGAATATTCAACGACAAAACCACTGGAAATTGTGCATACTTATCTATCTGGACCAACTACAACAAAGGGTTTAAAAGGTGAGAAATACCTTATGTTATTAGTTGATGATTATACAAGAATGATTGTAGTTTACTTTCTCAAGAATAAGTCAGAAGCTTTTCAAAACTTCAATATCTATAAGGAAATGGTTGAAAATGAAATGGATTCAAAAATCAAATGCTTGAGATCTTATAATGGAGGATAATTCACTTCAAAGGAATTTATGGACTACTGCATCAGTCATGGAATAAAAAGAGAATTCTTTGTTTCTATGACACCTCAACATAATGGATTTGTTGAAAGAAATAACATGATAGTACAAGAAATGGCTCGAACAATGCTAATGGATTCCAAATTGACAGATATTGTTTAAACAGGCAGTGCATACAACAGTTCACATTCAAAATAGAGTAATGCTAAAAAAAAAAAATAACAAAACTCCCTACGAGCTATGGAAAGGAAGACCAACAAATGTGAAGCACTTCAGAGTTTTTGGAACAAAATGATACATCAAAAGAGAAGATGGCAGAATGGAAAAGTTTGACTCTCGTGTGGACAAAGAAGTACTTGTTGGTTACTCAAGTACAAGGAAATAATACAAGAGTTACAACCTGATATTGAAAAAAGTTGTGGAAAGCATCAACGTAACAATTGATGAAACATGTAGACAAGAATTAAAGGAAGAAGAAAATGAAACAATGGAACAACTTTACGAAGAAGAAACAAAAGATGAAAAAGAAGAGGAATATGAAGAGGATCCGACATAAGCAGAAGAGAGAGTTCAACAAGTTCCTCCAAAGACACCTAGAAGACGAGTACAGAAGAATCATCCTTCAGATTAGATTATCGGGAACAAAGATGCAAGAGTTGAGACCAAAAGAAGAATGTGTTCACCAGAACAAACACACCCAGAAGTCTTATCTATGATTGAACCAACTCGTTTTGAATAGGCCAACAAGGATGAATTTTGGAATAAGGCCATGGATACAGAATTGGATCAAATAGAGAAAAATGACACTTGAGAATTGGTTCCAAGACCAAAGGATAAGAATGTGATCGACACAAAGTGGGTATACATGAATAAATTGAATGAAGGTGGACATGTTACAAGGAACAAAGCTAGATTGGTATGCAAAGGATATGCATAGGTTGAAGGAATCGACTTTGAAGAGACATTTTCCCCAATTGCCATAATGGAATCAATCCGATTGATTTTAGATTATGCATGCTCCAAAAATATTAAAGTGTTTCAGATGGACGTAAAATCAAATTTTCTGAATGGGGAACTTGAAGAATAAGTCTACATTGAACAACCAAAAGTATTTCAGTTGTCATAGAATGTAGATTATGTGTGTAAATTAAAGAAGGCCTTGTATGGTCTAAAACAATCTCCTAGAGCATGGTACTCTAGACTGGATAAATATTTACAACAGACAAGGTTCAGAAAAGGAAGTGCAGACAACAACCTCTACATCAAGGTAAGTCAAGATAGTATTTTATTAATTGAAGTTTATGTTGATGATATTATTTTTGGTAGTGATGATGACAGGGTAAGCCAAAAATTTTCAAAGGATATGAAAAATGAATTTGAAATGTCATTACTTGGAGAACTATCCTTCTTTATGAGACTTCATATATGTCAAAGAAACCAAGGAATTTTTATTTCTCAAACCAAGTATATCATAGAAATGTTATAGAGGTTCGGAGTGGAAGATTGCAAACCAGTTATCACTCCCATGCAAACCAGTTGCAAGTTGAGAAAATATGATGATTCAAAGTCAACAGATCAGAGGCAATACAACTCAATTATTGGTAGTCTACTATATGTGACAACATCCAGACCAGATGTAATGCAGGAAGTTGGAAAGGTGGCACGATTTCAAGAAACACCAAAGGAATAACATGTATTAGCAGTGAAGAGTATTTTTAGATATCTCAAAGGAGCATAAGAGTTTGGGTTATGACATCCAAAAGGAAAAGATATATCACTTATTGCCTACACATATGCAAATTGTGCAGGTTGCATTGATGACCGATGAAGCACCGGTGGAGCAACATTCTACTTGGGTGAGTGTTTAGTATCATGGCTAAGAAAGAAACAATCATCAGTATCTTTATCTATAGCAGAGGGAGAGTATATTGCAGCAACAACATGTTGTACACAAGTTTTATGGATGAAACAAACTCTGACAAATATACAGGTTGAGTATGATGAGCCCATTCCAATCTATTGTGATAATACAAGCGCCATCAATATCTCAAAGAACTCGGTGATGCACTCCAAGACGAAGCACATTACAATCAAGTATCACTTTCTACGGGAACAAGTTGCAAAAAAGAACATCAGATTTGAATATGTGGGCACAAAAGAACAAGTGGAATACATATTTACAAAACCGCTTCCATGGGAAGCCTTTGAGTATCTTCTCCAGAGACTCAGAGTTATTTCTACTCCAAAATGAATGCTTTTGAATGCATATCTTATATGTCTTATATTTACATGAGGAAGAACCATAAAGAGGAAAATTCAGGTCAGGAGATAAGTTTCAGGAAGAGTTCAGTCAGGGGGAGTATCCCCAAGGATAGTTTAGTTAGGGGGAGAAGACCCGGAAGGAAATACACCTTTTCCATTGATGACAAAGGGGGAGAGATTAATCAGATGCAGAACACAGAGGTGTGATTCAAGGGGGAGCATGAGTGATATGACTTCAGTATTGCATGACATGACTTCAGTATTGCATCAGAGTGTTTTCATCAATGTCAAAGGGAGAGATTGTTGATTAATTGGGTTGGTTGTCATTGATGTCAACCCTTGAAGAAAGTATGATGGTGAATTCCAGTGGCACAAAGGTTTGGGTGATGGATCCAAGTTTGTTTGATGGATAATGATATGATTTTTGATATATTTGCAGGTAATACTATTCTGCATCGATAGTACATGTCATTTCATTTATGGTGGTATGTGGAATGTCACATAACTCCTCACGGTTAGAGAGTTATGGCCATGTGAAGTTGGAGAACCCTCATGAGTCATATAGAAGCCTTAAAAGGTCAAAGTAGTCAAATTATTTGGAAAGAAGAAATTATTTAAATAATAAAGTGAAGTGATGAGTGTACTATATGTCAAAGAGGATGCAAAAAAAATTATTTAAATAATAAAGTTAATGGAGAACTCCCTAAAATAAGGAAAGTGGTTTGAGAGATTTTAGAAGGTAAATAATAAAGTGAAGTGATAAGTGTACTATAAGTCAAAGTGGATACAAAAGAAAATATTTAAATAATATAATGGTATGTGTTTTGATATATTTGCAGGTAATACTATTCTAGATGGATAATACATGTCATGTCATTTCTGGTGGTATGTGGAACGTCACATAACTCCTCATGGTTAGAGAGTTATGGCCATGTGAAGTTGGAGAACCCTCATGAGTCATCTAGAAGCCCTAAAAGGTCAAAGTAGTCAAAGTATTTGGAAAGAAGAAATTATTTAAATAACAAAGTGAAGTGATAAGTGTACTATAAGTCAAAGAAGATGCAAAATAATTTATTTAAATAATAAAGTTAATGGAGAACTCCCTAAAATAAGGAAAGTGGTTTGAGAGATTTTAGAAGGTAAATAATAAAGTGAAGTGACGAGTGTACTATAAGTCAAAGTGGATACAAAAGAAATTATTTAAATAATAAAGTTAATGGAGAAATTACTAAGTGGACAAGTGGTTAGAAGTTGGTTAACCTTAAAATAAGGAAAGTGGGTTAAGATGGTTAAAAGGCAACCCCTTGAGGACGCTACATGAAGGTATAAATAAGAGGAAAGACTCTCTCATTTTAATCA
>ML813379.1:69400-80000 GCA_009831015.1 Picea engelmannii | reverse complement strand
AGAGAAAGAACAATGGGATATTCAAGTACCTCTAAAGACACCCAACAGATGAGTGCAGAAGAATAATCCATCAGATCATATTATTGGAAATAAAGATGCATGAGTTGAAACTAGAAGAAAAATTTGTTCACCAAAACAACAACATCTAGCACTATTGTCTACAATTGATCCAAGAAGATATGAAGAATCCAACAAAGATGAACATTGGGTCAAGGCCATGGATGAAGAGTTAGATCATATAGAGAAGAATGAAACATGGGAATTGTTTCCAAGACCAAAGAACAAGAATGTCATCAGTACAAAGTGGGTCTTCAGGAAAAAATTGAACAAGGATGGAAAGGTTATCAGGAAAAAAACAATATTGGTATGAAAAGGATCTCTCAAGTTGAAGGTATATATTTTGAAGATACATTTTCCTCAGTTGCCAGTATGGAAGCAATCAGACTGTTACCAGCTTATGAATGCTCCAATAATATTAAAGTGTATCAGATGGACGTGAAATCAACATTCTAGTTGTCAGAGAAGGAAATTTATGTTTCTATATTGAAGAAGGATTTATATGATCTCAAGCAAGCCCCTAGAGCATGGTATTTGAGACTAGATAGATATTTACAGCAACAAGGGTTCAGGAAAGGAAATGCATACAACAATCTCTACATAAAGGTGGATTGAGACAATATATTGAGTATTGAAGACTATGTAGATGACATTATCTTCATAAGTGATGATGCAGGATGAGTTAGAATCTTTCCAAAGACATGAAACACAAGTTTGAGACGTCCTTACTTGGTGAGTTAACCTTATTTATGGGACTATAGATATGTCATATCAAAAATGTTATATCCATCTCTCAGGAGAAGTATATCAAAGAAATGTTGAAGAAGTTTTGAATGATAAATTGCAAACCAGTCAGTACTCCTATGCAGACTAGTTTCAAGTTAATTAAGGATGATGATTCCAAGGATGCATATCAAAGACAGTATATATCGATGATTGGTAGATTAATTTATGTGACAACTTACAGACCATAAGTGATGTAGGAAGTTGGACAGGTTGCAATGTTTCAAGCAACACCAAAGGAATCACACGTTATGATAATGAAGAGGATATTTAGATACCTCAAAGGTATAGAAGAATTTGGATTATGGTATCCAAAAGGGAAGGATATATCTCTTGTTGCCTACACAGATGCAGATTGGGCAGGTTGCATTGATGATAGAAGAAGTATAAGTGGAGAATATTTCTACTTGGGTGAGTTTCTGGTATCATGTTTAAGAAATAAACAATCATCAGTATATTTTTCCATATCAGAGGAAGAATACATTGCAGCAACGACATGTTGTACTCAGGTTCATTGGATGAAGCAGATTTTCCAGGATATGCAAGTAAAGTATGATGAGACTATTTCAATACTTTCTGACAACACCAGTGCCATCAATATTTCAATTAATGCAGTGATGCACTCTAAGATGAAGCATATTCTGATCAAGTATCACTTCTTATGGAAAAATGCTACAGAGAAGAACATCAAGCTAGAGTATTTCGAGACAAAGGAGAAGATTGCAAATATCTTCACCAAACTACTTGCAAGGGAACCTTTCGAGTATCTGTGATAGAAACTTAGAGTAGTCTCTGCCCCATAGTGATCCACTCAGCATCAAGATTAACTGGACGGGGGGAGAGAAACATAAGTCTTGAGGAAGTTCAAGTAACTAAACTTTTGAATGATTTCATATATACATCAAAGAATTACATGAGGAAACACCATGAAGAGAAAAGTCTGTAGAGTTAGCATAGCATTGTAGATGGGGGGAGAAACCCTGGATGTGGAGTACCCTTTTCCATTGATGTAAAATGGGGGGAGATAAAGATTTAGGAATGTAGAGATAGAGGCATGAATTCAAGGGAAGCATGAGCATAAATATTATCATGCCTAAGCGTTTCCATCAATTCCAAAGGGGGAGATCATTGGACAGTTGGTTGTCATTGATGTCAATGAATATTGTATTGATGTCAACTGATGTGATGGGTATATTTGGAGAAGTATCCAAAGTGGTCCCCTTATGGTGTATCTCTAATAATGGACCTCACAGAAAGACGCCTTGAAGAAGTCTACCAGAAAACCTTAATCATGGTTAAGGATCCCATAGTTGAATGAGGATTTAGGTCATGAAGGATGGAGTAAATGAATGTAACTCACTCATGGATGAAAAATATTCATCGTACCATTTCTAGTGATATGTGGAACACCACGTAGTTCCTCACGGTTAGGGAAATATGGCCTTTTAAAGTTGGAAGCTTCAAAAAGTGGACAAGAAGCCCCTAGTTTGTTATAAGTCTTGGTCAAAGGGGTAAAGTTGTTTTAATAATAAAACCCTAGAAGCCCTAAATTAAGGAGAGGAGTTATTTAGCACAAGTATATAAACACCTCAAAGAGTCATTCACACACTCATTAATTGATTATCTATCTTGTGAACCAATGATATTTTTCTAAGGTTGTGACAAAATATTTTATAAGGTAGCAAAAGAAGGTCGAAGGAAAAAGTTTTGGGGTTGCATCAAACCCTAGTTTCTGAGGTATCCATGGGTTGCAGGTCAGAAGGAAATGGATGTACATGGGCTGCAGTGAAGGAACGCGTGATTATCCATGGGTTGTATAAGAGAAGGTCGTATATCTATGAAAAGATAATGACAGTTTGAATAGATGTTGGTACTAGGCCCCTAGAGTCTGAAAGCAAGTTCTCAAGTCAACATTCTACAAGTTTAGTTCAACTACAAAAGTTCTGGTATCGTTATTAGTTTGTTTTTATGTTTAGATTTTCTTATGATGTTGTGAATGCTTGAGGCATTCTTGGTGTGATGGTTGTGGTACTTGGCCATGGTATATGTTGGATGGTTGGTTGAGTGAGAATCACTCTTATGTGTGGTACAATACTTATATGGTACCTATAGTTTACATATTTGATATACTTGTACTTTATTGAGGGATATCTATGTTGTATGGTGATGTATGCAAGAGGGGCATGCATAGGTTGTTAGAGATGTTTCATTGATGGCATGGTTCAGATATGCATATGGTTGATGGTATGGTATATGGCATAGGTTGTACATGGTTGATGCTTTGTTCATGATTCACTATTCATTGTTGATATATATTTTGATTTATGATTGATGCATGAGTTAGTATGTATGTTGGTATACACTTGATGTATAGTATGGCATAGGTTTATATGGTTGATGATCAGATACAGGTTGATGAGACAATGAAAGAGTTGTGATAGTGACAGAGACAATGATAGTGACAGAGCTGTGATAGTGATAGAGACAATGACAATGACAGAGATGATGACAGTGACAAAGTTGTAATAGTGGAAGAGTCTATGACAGTTGGTCTATATTTATATTTCAGCAGAAGGACATGGTACAGAAAGGTGGTTGTATCCACCTTCTAGTTGTAGATGGAGAACCCAGGGGATTATAGCCTCCTTTTGGTTGGAGCCAGAGAACTAGGGATTTATATCTTCCTTTAGGTTGGAGCTTGAGAATAAGGGGTTGGAGCCTCCTTCCAATTGTAGCTAGAGAATCGAAATTTGGTGGTTCTAATGAATGTTTTCTTTTGATAATAATATAAGAAAATCATTTTGGTTTTCTCCTATTTGGGTTTCCACATAAATATTGGTGTGTTATGTATCTTTTGTGATGTGATGTTGTTTATGGCTATATTTTTAATGATATATTGAATGATAATGATAAACTATTGAATATTTTTGAAGAATAGAATGTGGTTAAAAGTACTGTAATTGCTCATTATGGATTCACACCCCCCCTCCCCCTCAGTAATCCAACACCTTCTTCATTCTTCTTTCATTCCCGATACAATTCTTCCACCATGGTTTTCATCACCAGAAAGTCTTGTTGAAATACTCTTTCATATTTATAGAGGTTTTATTCTCTTGAATATTACATTTCTTATCTTTGGAATGCACATCTTGAACCAATATCAGGATTGTACTCTTCAAGCGAACCTTCTCCCCGCTAGAGCTTGGACCTGGTTAGCATTAACACTAACACTTGAGAAAATCCAAATACAAATATCCTTGATCAACTTCTCTAATAAAAAAATTATCCAAAATTATAACTAAATTGCTTCGTTACACTAATTTAAATTCTTGTACAAAGCTTCTTAATTTTCCCACAATTTCATTAAAATTGTCTTAACAAATCAAAATTAACATTTTAAAGAACTGGAATTGAGAATGGAATAGAAATAATCATAGATAATTCTCAACAAATTGATAATGGAGTTCACCCTCTGGGCTATGTCTCCAGGTCCACTTCAAAATATGAACCAATCCATTAAAAATGATGCAAAGTACACCATTACATCTCTTTATATCAAAGAATGGCCTTCAATATGCAAAAAGAGTCGTTGGTGTGCTCTAGGAAGACAATAGTACAGGTCCACCAACCTTCAATGGATTCTTCCCGTAATAAATGAAAACAAACTTTCCTTTTTCTCCCAATAAATGGGTTTCTACCCTGTTCATATACAATATTCTCCCTTTTATAATTTTTCCAAGGTGCATGGTATAGAGGCTAAAGTGCTCTCTTTTTGCAACAAATATCGAGGGTTCAAATCCCCCTAAATATATCCTCCTTATCTATTTGCATCTACTTTGGGAATACTATCCCACATGTAGCGCTAAAGAATAACCAATATAACTTTATATTGTCATATGAATAAATTAAAAGACAAGTAATGTGTATAATACACCACATCCTCAATTGTTTGGTTGGCATGATATTTTAAAGGTTTAAAATAGTCTTTAAATCCCTTTTTTATAATTGAACTTAGAATTATACCACATTGGTTGGGATTTGGAAACACATGTATTTAAAATTCAATATCTACACCATCAAACTTGAGTACAAAGAGTATCATTGGTGATAATCCTTTGCAAAGATTTGGAAATTTCCACACACGCAGCTTAGCTCAAAGACCATACAAACCCATTTATTTTTATCTGCCACATGTTTCTTTTTGGTTGGTCCATGTATTATAATATGATTGGGTTACCTAGTAATTTCATACAGGTCCAATCAGGAGGGTGACATCAACACTGTTGGAGTCGCCTTTGTTTTTCTAGCCCGTCACAAATTTCATTCTTAATGCTCGAAATCGAAAGATGGTTTTCGTTTTTTCCCTCTATGGTTTCAAAATATCTGAAGCTTTATCATGCGAGTAGCGATGATTATTGTACTCTCGAGATGAGTCCTATCTTTCGTAAAAATGTTTCCTCTTTGTTCTACCTCGGGATCTCGTAGGTCGGATACTACAAGTCATGTAGTTCACACGTCCCGAGCTACGAAACGACGAAAATGCTTTAATTTTTCACCCAGGGACGTAACGGAAGTAAACGTTTTCCTAAACCATGATTAAAACGTCATCAGGTTTTCGCACCTCGGCATTCACCAAATCCAAAAATTTATTGTCGTAGCCCCCGATAGCCGAGAACACAAGGTCCTTATTTTAGTAACTCGTGTCAAGGTTAAAGGTAAAAGCTAAACCATGGTAAAAAATTCTGTCGGCATTTTACCACTCGGCGTTTTCCTTTTCAAAAGTTACACCGTCTAAACCCTGACTCGCGAAATCATGATAAGGATATAAACGTAATTAATTAATTTCTAAATCCAAGTTTATATTCCCTTTTTATTAAGTCGTATTATCGCGATCTCACAGTTTCGCAACTCGACATGCAAACCCCCCGGAAACTTATTTTCGAAGCTCCGAGTCGCGATAGGGAGAATATAATAATTATAAAATTAATTGAGCCCCTAATCACGATTTCGTTTTTATTAACCAAAATCGATCATCGCAGTCTCGGGTGTTAGAGGTTCAAAGTGTTAAAGTAAAACCCCCGATATAATGAATACCGAAATATTGATTAACGTTGGTAAAACCAGATTAATTAAGCTAAATCAGTACATATCCCGTGTTTTGATGCTTGCGTGATTTACGAGGTAGCCTTTTTCTTTCCATATGCCAACTAACATTTTAAACCGCCAAAATTGTATGGCATTAATGAGGAAATAGGGCGAACCGATGAATATAAGATCGGATTTTTATGGAAAAATTTATTTCTAAACATGATTTGATAGAATTGTTCTGAAAGGTATCGAGTTTTTGAATATATATAAGAGTTGTGGTTCATTATAAAAAATGCATTTTCATATCACGCAGAGCACATTATCTCTGAGCAAACTGACTTATGTATGTATATGTATTTCTATCGCAGAAGAGCTAAAAAACAATCTCCAGCCATGGCTCCGCGAAAAGCATCCAAAGCCAATGTTGAGGTTTTGGGACAAGGCTCAGACAACGTCGTTGATACTTCACCTCGAAGTATTGACTCGATCCCAAATTGGTCTTTTGTTTCAGATGTTCTGCAGGCAAAATTGGTGGATTATTCCGATGACTCCAGCGATAACGAAAAAGATGATATAACCACCAAGTACAAAATAGTCATCCAATCAAGAATGCACAAAGTAGCATCCAGGCCACGATTTCTTCCATATTATGACATGGTCTGATGGGCATTAGACCATGTGGACATACCGACCAGAACCATCATGAATGAGCAGAAAGTCACCATCGACGGGACTTTCAGGCCGGAACATCTGCAAGCCATGTATAAGCTGCCCACAACGTCCGACTACACATATGCCACCGAATTCTTGGGCGAGTTCAAGCAGAAGGAATGTGTACAGTATGATAAAACCATGTCCAGTTTAATAAAAGATTGGGTTTCGAACACAGCGAAGTTCAGAGTTGATAGTCACGACATATATTCAATCGTTTCTTTAGAACCGCAGTACAAATATGTAGCCATGATGACATGCAGGTTATATGGGAGAGAGGACACCTCACATTGTTTTCTTCCGTGGGTGCCTCTAATGTTTCGGTTCGCTGAAGGAAGTTCCTTCGACTGGGAAAAAATGTTGTCCGATAGCTTCACCAGTCGGGTCACAGAGTATCGGGCGCAGAAAGAGAACAGGAAGGCGTCTTCATTTTTCATGTCGGTATACATTATGGACGCAATTTGTTTTTTAACACCATTTCCCTTAATGAGCTGGAGTTGGACTCCAGCAGAAGACAAGCCCATACACAATTATCATGCAAAATTATGGGAAAACAAAGCACCAAATTTTGTGTATGAAATCTTCAACTAGGTGATGGTGCCCCTGCATGTCACTATTTTCAGTCACCCGACACCCAGGATCTCAGACAACATAGTAACGAATCTGACCAGTGTAGTAGACTGGTATGTAGAAGCAGAATTTTCATACCTCAGAGTTTTCGGGGCTTCGGTCCCCCCGCATGCATTGCCATTTTTCATTCCCGACAAGTTGGCTTGTCGTGAGGTTACTAGGCAAACAGTAATTGGTGGTATAAGAAAAGAGCTTAAGGGATACTCAAAGAAGGTATGGCCACCTTTTCCTGTTCATTTGAATTCTTATTCTTTATTATATTTCGGGCATGCCAAAGCTAAGGCAGCAGCCCTGGAAGACCTAAATTTGGTCTCCATTGAGTACAAGAAGCATGATCCACAAAGGGTCGTGAGCAATCATTTGGATAGTTGCGGGCTCAAGAGATTTGAGCACGAGAATTCACCCTCAGATGACATTTTCTGAGGCGCAAGGTCCTATGCCGAGATTCTATCTCAGATACAAACCTTGGCACCCGAAGAAAGAGCCGAGGTTCTGCAGTTCCAAGAGCATCGATGTAGTTGACTTCCCGCAGTGTTGCGGGGTAAGAGTCCAGGTATGGCGGAGGCGAAACAAAGAGATTTTGAAGGCTCTAAGGATGCGACTCCCGATCAAGAAAAACACCAGGACGAGGGAGAGAAAACTAAGAGTCCGAAAACAGAGATAAAGACTCCCGACTCGCCAAAGAAGCAGAGTCTGGTTACTACTCCGGGAAAATCAGCAAAGCAGATCGGAGAACCTATCACATCAGTTACTCCCTTACATCGACTCAGGGAAATATATAGGCAGGATGGATCTTCAATGAAGAGTTGAGGCCTATAAGGGTAGAAGAACTACCTTCGAATGAGTTTTTCTTCAATAAGAAGAGAAAGGCATTAGTAAAGAGGGAATTCTATCAGGAAGGAGAGTCAACTGCCAAGAAATATAAAGTTATAACTGATGGAAAATACAAGAAGAATGAACAATTCGCGACTAAAATAGCAGGGACATTAGGAGCATATGCCTCGAAGAATCAATTTTCAGTCGGGCTTTTGAAAAACCAGCTTAAAAGAAAAAATCGCCTCATCAAGACCCTTGAAGCCAGACTAGCCACAACAACAGAAACTGCCAAGGACCAGGCGAGCGTAGGAATAGAGCAGGCCAGGTTGGCCGATAAAAACGAGATATATCTACTCAAGACTAAGCTCGAGAAAGCACAATTGGTGGTCCGAGATGGTCAGATGCAAGCGAGCCAGCAAAGAGATTTGATACAACAGCTGCAGGCTAGGGTGGAAATCGCCGAAAGAAAAGTGATAGATATTGGGATGTTTCAGTCCCAGGCGATGGAGATTCAGGTCAGAGTCTCTGCGGCCCAACGAAATTTACTCGGCAAGGTAGGGGAGATTCGAGACAATTGCTTGTTGTTTAATCAAGTTTTGGAAAACTTATCTGCCAGAGAAAGGGAAGATGGAGCAGCACAGGTCGCCTTCCAAGAGGCTGTAATAGCCACAAACAACAGGGGTTCGGGAAGTACTCCCAGGTTCACCATTTCGGAGTAGACCAGAGGAAACATTCTATTAAAAGAATGGGAGCACAACATCGTTGAAGGCAAGAAGCAAGCCAAAAAGGTAACGAATTCCTTAGAAGAGGATTTTAGTTCTATATATGGTGATCTGCTAGGCATTGATAGCAGAGGTAATGCCAAGGCGTTGATGCAAATGAATATGGAAAAAATCTCACTTGATCTAAAGGAAAAAGAGGAAAGAGATTCGGCTAAGGTTTCCCAACTGACTATGGTGGACATAGTCTGAATAGACAAATGCATGATTAGACCAAGTGCACAATTATGCGCCATCAACATCATAGACGGACAGATGGAAGACAGGCTGTCGCAGTTAGCCCGAGAATGTTACTTTTTTGAAGCCAACTGTCAAGAAAAAATGTCGCGGCTGATATCTCAGCTGGTTGAAAGATGTGTCGCCTGTACCTAGCACGCGCGAGGACAAATGTCTGGCACCAAGTGAAGACAGAGAAGAATAAATGGAGTGATTTCTCTCCTCCCTGTCATAACCGAAATTTTGTAACGATTGAGATTCTATCTTATCTGTAAAACTGTATAATTATACCACAGAAAGAAAAGAAAAAGGCTAGACCTTTTTGTGTCGATTGTAACAGAGTTTTATATTTTGAGAGTTAATACAAAGCAAATCTGAAGATTCTCAATTCTGTCAAGACTGTGTTATGAGTTTGTTTTCTTGTATCTCATATTTCATTTCATTTCATATTCTTAACTGATGAATGCTTCGTTATAATTTAGTACAACCACTACTATAGAGAATGAATTTTGGTTTTCTGTGATTGTTTACTGTTTTTCCTCTGTACCAGCTATCAGCGGGTGTAAGACCAGTCAACACTTTCAGAATTCTATACATATTTTATGCTACATTGGGTTATTTCCTTACAGTTTTCCTCTTCTGTTTATATGTGAGATTCTCCCTTGATAGGAGCCTTACACCATAGACAGCTAAATGTTTTTCTCCCACCTCATACATTTTATTAAGATATAACTCAGTTATGGGAAAGAGCCTTTGATTTGCACCCCATTTTATTTCCAAAATCATAAATTATCTTTTATACGACTAAATTGAGACAACACTTATTTTCTCTCTGAAGTTTTTCTTATTTTACTGTTCCTCCATGACTGTCCCTGTACCAACACAGCCTAATATCGAACCCGGATTATCAAACCAAACGCACATTGCCTTAAACCTTTTCGACACTATTCTTAAAACAACCACTACATGGGTTGAACTCGAATGTTCATGGGAAGCAATTGAACAAGATATAACCATCCAGGAACAGTTGGAAGATAGACAACGCCAACGTAGAAATATTCCTTAGTTTCCTTTGTCGAAGGTTGTCGTTTATCTCTTCTCCACCCTTTACACACTTTCGAATTCCTAGACACTGTACTTCTAAGCCTTAAGTACAGACTCTGGAACAACAAACACTATACCTTTTCTGCAATTTTTTTACCTATTTTGATTCAACTTTAGTAGGCCATTTCTTTTGCATATGGTGTTCGATTGACCCCATTCAAATTACATTGGAAATATGTTGATGAAATCTTCGATGTGTGGATGTTTTAATAAAAATTTGATTTCATATGATTGGATTGGTTGTGGTGATCCCCCTAGATCATATGCAAACCTCTTTCCATGAATCAAAGATACTATTCTTAAGGATACATAGGTTGAGGATGATGTTAAGCCCTAATATTGGCTCATTAACCCTTAATTGGGGCATATTATATTAGTAATGTTATTTTATTTATGTTGGCTTTAGGCCATTAGTT
>ML813379.1:50199-62594 GCA_009831015.1 Picea engelmannii | reverse complement strand
CTCGAAGAGGCTTATTATCTGAAATTATCTCTTTTTCAAGGCGTTGAGTACTTTTTCTGAGGTTTTTCTATGCTATATTGATATTTGGTTCTTAACAGATGAGGTGCACTATAAGTGTTTCTTCCAATTCTATAAGGGATAAACAAAAGAGTATTAAGGGATATTACAAAACTTAGAAATGGACTTTAGACATGCTACCATTGAAGCATTTTTTACTCATCCCCGTAGAAGTTGGTTATACTACTTGATATTATTAATTTTTAAATACATTTTTTACACAACCAGTATTACAAGTGCACCTTGCCTCTAGTAAAATTTAGCACAAAGAAAAATATTTCCAAAAACATAGTAAACAAACACAACAAAAATTTATCTTCACAAAATTAGTTATTACATGCTTGCTCACCAGATTTGTGAAGGTTTGCGATAAGTTCATCCTTTTAAGGTTTGTTACTGTGAGTGTAGGGTGAACTAATCCAACATAGATCTATGATAAGTATGTGTGAAGTTTCTATATCAGTGTATGGGGTAAAAAGGTGACAAAAAACTCAAATATGTAGTTGTGATAGGGTGCATTTTGAGCCATGGGATAGAATATCTCTAGGATAGATAGTTGGGGTGGCCTCGGGATATGTTATTCACAAAACAAATTGAGTTAAAAGGTGAATTATGTGAATGAAGAAAAAAATACTAGTTCCTTAATCTAGTTGGGTGAATGGGATCTAGGATTTTGATGAGGGAAACAGTTCCACTATAGAGGATAGGGTGCACCATCAGTAAATTTTAAGAAAGAAATAACCCTACATTGATTTTTTAATAAACCCCCTAAAATCTCATTACATTACTTTTCCAAAATGGACAAGAGTAAAGGATATGCATGTTGGATTACTAAGAGGGGCGTTGAATAAGTAATAGAGAAATCTAATCCTTTTTAACCATAAAATGCAAGTGTTATATCAATGTAGCATTATCATCCAATAGTTTCAGAGTAAATAAACAATGAACAAATAAGCAATCATACACATACACAGTACACTAGTGTTTTTACGTGGAAACCTATAGCATGAGAAAACCATGGAATTCTTTATATTATTTGTCTTTAAGAATTACATTCATTGGAAGCACCAACTTCCTTTGTTTTCCAGCTGCAACTGGAAGAAGGCTCCAACCCCCTAGTTTCTTAGGCTACAACCTGAAGAAAGATCCAACTCCCCAATTCTCTTGCTACAACCAGAAGGAGGCTACAACCCCCTATGTTCTCCGGCTACAACCACCTGTCCTTGCCTCGTCCAACCGCCCTGACGTAGAAGTAGAATGATGGAACCACTATCACACTATCACTATGATATATACCAATGCACAACTGTACCAACCTGTACCACTGACCTGCAGTCAACCTGTACTACTACCCTGTAATCAACCTGTAATGATGCCCTGCAATCAAAATGTTCCTGAACTGAGCATGTATCAGCAAATACAACATATACACAACCTTTAGTTTTGAAGCATGCATATGTACGCAACCTATCTATTATGCAGCACGCATATGTACGTGTCCTGTCTGTTATGCATCCTGCCTATACCTTCTGAAAACTAGGGTTTTCTTTCTTCTGAAAACTTCTGACCCTCTGCAACTTCTTTCACATAGATCTGCAACTTGTCATTATATCCATATTGTAATTGTACCATGTGCATGCATCTTCATACATAACCTTTACCCAAAGCATATATATTTATCTCTATTCATGTGCCATATAAGTGTGTGTAATCATGAACTAGTATAATAACCCTCACATGATCTAGACAACAAACCCTTTCTAATATTCAGCCTCTCAATACATCAACCACTTCACAAATACAAACTCTCAACCATGTACCACAAACAACCTTAGCCATATGCCAAGAAATACAAGATGTTCCTCAAGAAGTGTCAATGATAAATATTAATTATACCAGCACTGTATTTATGTATATTTGACTTATACAAAAGATCCCATGCAACCACTAGTCTCCCTAGGGAGAATCCTCAAATATCCATAACCATTTCTCATGCATACATCAAAATCCAACTCTCATAGAAATAAGACATACCTTTTGAACCAGTGGATAGATCTGATGTATCAGATCACTGTAGACCTTCCTGGGAGCTTAATCTCAGAATCTAGAACCTTGGCATCTTCATCTTCTCAAGCTTCTATGTATTTAACCTCATGTGCGCTCCCTAATACATTGCCTGCCCGCATATGTATGCACCCTAATACACTGTCATCCCACGTACACCTCAGAAATTAGGTTTTTTAGTATTCATTGTAATTCCAAAACTTTCGTCGTCAACCCTTCGTGCTACCCCAGACTTTCACAACTTCAGATGTATCAATGAGTACTTGCAATAAGCCTTACAAAAAAATAGATATTCAATATGTTCAAGTGTGATTAAATGAGAGAGCCTTGCCTCTTATTTATACTTTTATGTAGCATCCTCAAGGGGTTACCTTTTAACCATCTTAACCCACTTATAACCACTTGTCCACTTTCCATAATTAGTAAGTTCTTAACTTTCTTATTTAAATAATTTCTTTTGCATCCTCTTTGACGTATAGTACACTCATCACTTCACTTTATTATTTAAATAACTTCTTCTTTGCAATCACTTTAACTACTTTGACCTTTTGGGGCTTCTAGATGACTCGTGAGGGTTCTCCAACTTCACATGGCCATAACTCTCTAACCGTGAGGATTTATGTGACGTTCCACATACCACAAGAAATGGAATGACATGTACTATCCATCTAGAATAGTCTTACCTGCAAATATATCAAAACTCATACCATTATCCATAAAAAAAACTTGGATCCATTACCCAAACCTTTGTGCTACCAGAATTTGCTACTGGAGTTTCTTCAAAGATTGACATCAATGACAACCAACCCAATTAATCAACAATATCTCCCTTTGTCATTGATGAAAACACTTTGATGCAATATTGAAGTCATGTCATCCAATATTGAAGTCATATCACTCATGCTCTCCCTGTGGCCATTGCTACCACTAAAACCATTCCTTTATGCTCTGCATCTGATAAATCTCTCCCCCTTTGTCATCAATGGCAAAGGTATCTTTCCATTCGGGGCTTCTCCCCCTAACTGAACTATCCTTGGGGATACTCCCCATGATTGAACTCTTCCTGAAACTGATCTCCCAACCTGAACTGTCCTCTTTATGATGCTTCCTCCTGTAAATCTAATACATATAAGATAATCATTGAAAAACATTCATTTTGGAGTAGAAATAACTCTGAGTCTCTGGAAAATATACTCAAAGGCTTCCCATGGAAGCGATTTTGTAAAGACGCCTGCCACTTGTTATTTGTTCCCACATATTCAACTCTGATGCTCTTCTCTGCTACATGTTCCCATAGAAAGTGATACTTGATTGGAATGTGCTTTGTCTTGGAGTGCATCACTGGGTTCTTTGAGATATTGATGGCACTTGTATTATCACAATAGATTGGAATGAGCTCATCATACTCAACCTATATATTTGTCATAGTTTGTTTCATCCATAGAACCTGTGTAAAACATGATGTTGTTGCAATATACTCTGCCTCGGTTGTAGATAAGGATATTGATGATTGTTTCTTTCTTAACCATCATACTAAACACTCACCCAAGTAGAACGATGCTCCATTGGTGCTTTGTCGGTCATCAATGCAACCTGTCCAATCTTCATCTGTCTAGACAATAAGTGATAGATCCTTTCCTTTTGGATACCATAATCCAAACTCTTATGTTCAGAGAATCGAGAGATTTCTCCAAAATGCATAGAGGAACCTGGACCGCTTGATACACCAAGTACCCATGGTGCAGATAGAGGACTTTCCAAAGCTCATGCAATGACATGTTGTTGGAGTACCACAAGATTTGGAGTGTATTTTTCGGCGTTTATCCAACATCGTAGTCTTCTATAGAGACAAGCATGCAGAGGTGGGGCCCTTGGCATAGATTTTATATTATATTATTGTATCAGTACACACACACACACATGGGTCTAGGAGCCTAATTTGTAACTTTGACCCACATTTTTTAACTTAATGGAAATTAAAGTAATATATACTGATTTTTTTTCCTTGGTATACTTACGTTGTTATGGAAAATGTGAACAATTTTATATACATTTATGTGTGTGGGATTATAATTTTTTTAATTGTGAGACAAATGCCAATATAATACATAATTAGCTTATGCATCCATTGAGACCATTTTGTTCTTCCTTGCTTTCCTTCCACATTCTATCTTCCCTACTTCTTTACTCCATTTATTTTCCCTCTTATACACCTCCCCATATTCCCTTTTTCTTTTATCCCTTTCTGGTTACTATACTTAGTCATATTTCAGTGTTCTTAAGTTGGCAGGTTCACGGGTTGGCGGGCCTTCATTTCCACCCACTTTCTTATCTCATGAGTTTATTTTAACACTTATCTACTTTTTCAATTTCACGGGTTTGCAGGTTTGATCCCTCACTATCCATTTTATGTGACCTTCACTTTGCACCCCAAGTTTTATGATCTACA
Source organism: Picea engelmannii (assembly GCA_009831015.1). Lineage (NCBI taxonomy): Eukaryota > Viridiplantae > Streptophyta > Pinopsida > Pinales > Pinaceae > Picea > Picea engelmannii. Next base: position 58,024 of record ML813379.1, on the reverse strand, counting down.
TTTTGACCATCATCCTTATCGCAGGTGTTGAGCTTCAAAGTATTTCATTCCTCTTGCATGCGAGTCTGACCGACTATTATTCTAAACTTAGTATATTTTTTTATCATCTATACAACCACGGGTTCGCAGGTTCCCAGGTTGGTTGGTTCATGAAAGGTTTTATATTCGAACACTCTCTCGTCCATCCCCGCCATTTTGTTGTTTTTCCAAATAAGATTTAAGTATTGTTTAATGCTAACAAATGTTGTGCAAGCCCCGAAAAGATCGTCCTTAATGGAGAAAGGCTCAAGGAATTGCTCATTAAATATTCATTTTCCAAGGGATTAAAATATCATTATCTTTCTGAAAAGATTTATTTGAGATTACTATCCAGCTGAAGAAATAGTCTCTCCAACCTATGGCAGCATCATCTAAACACTATTTTTGTGGTGATACTCTGAATATCTTTCGTCATGAAGACCAGAACTTCCATTGGTCAAGAGAATATTTGTATTATTCCTCTCCTCCTACACAGAAAGATGTAATTTGGGCATATGGAATCACTCGTGTTGGGTGTGTTCCTAAGGTTTTTTATTGTAAGGAACTCATTTCATGGTGTGGGGACAAGTATGTACAAATTCAAATAATTATACAAATCCAGTATCATTCTCTAATTTCTCTTTCACCTCAAGTTTTTCGCAAGATGTTAAAGTTGTCGGAGGTGACTCTTACTTTCAAAGGTGAATATTGCAAAGAATTCTTGAAGAAACATAACAATGGTCTTGACCTCCTGCCAAAATATTTGGAGAATCATGCATCTGTTCCAACATACATAACCATAATCTAGGTTGATTCTTTTAAAAACCGTTATCGAGAAATTGCATGGCTATTTACCAGGTTGACAGGTCAGGAAAACATTTCTTCTATAACTCACATTATTTTATATATTATGTATTTTACAGTACAAGAACAAACCATTTTTTATTGGGGAAAACTTATTTCTATCGAAATCTCATCCCATTTATCACTTTATAAAAAGGAAAGAAAATTGTTTATGGCCTCTTATTTGATATTTTGTATTGTGCATTTTTGTCAATTCCCAAACTTAACCATTAGTAAGAGGGTGAATTGCGAAACAGATCCAATTACCTTTTGGTATCAAGCATTATGGAGACATAAGACCCCTATGTTTTTCTATGAAGTTTATAACAATTTTTTTTCAGTCTTCAAAAAGATTTTGTTGGGTCAAACACTTTAAGAATAACTAATCAAGCTACCATATTTTTAGAGAAAAAGGGGACAATAGAAAAAATGGAGAATCACAGTATCATAAGGATATTTTTCTCGAAAGAGAATCCTTTTTTTCTCCCATATCATGTATCTGATAAATTGTTTATTGCAGCGGTGGAAAAGAAATATAACTTCCGACTACATTTTTTTCATGAAAAAAGGAAAAAGAAATTTATTCCCCTGCCATGGAATATTGGAGAGTTCATGTTCAAAAATATAAATAAAATTGACGAATTTTCAAATCATTTTAACAATGTGAGTTTAAAGTATGCTGAAAATATCAAAGGTTTTGATCCGAACAAAATATTTGTTGGACACATGATTTTAATCGGGTTCAATAACTCTTTCATTCAAACTATATTAAACGAATAAGAAGAGGGTAACAACCAAACAACTCCCATACATAATGTTGGCAATTTAGAACATTACTTAGAAGTAATGATTTTTACAAGAAACAGGGAAAAGGTCCCAGTGAAAGAAGTGTTCAATATCCAGTTGTTACTCCCAAGAGTACTACATCCAGGAGCAATGTTCCAGTGGCCCACCTAGTTAAAAAGGTTGTCAACAATAGTTCTAGTGGAGGGGGAGAGAAGAATCCTCCCCTTGGAAAAATTGAGAGTTCATACAAGTTGCCCATGAGAAAGAAAAGAAAAAATTTAGTGTAAGAGGAAGAAGATAATCTTATAGAAAATGACATCCAAAGATTTTCTTTGGAGGATATGGAACTAGAAGAAGATATTGAAAAAATATTTCCTGCAATAGAACAACTGGAAAATATGGCTCAGAAATATTATTTATTGGAAGTCATTGGAAATGAGACTTTTAGTGAAGAAGAATCCTTCACTTTTCAAAGTGTTGTTTTTTATAAAGTATCTAAAAATATGATTGTAGAAATAAGTGACCAAAAGAATAAAAAGGGAAAGGCCTACTTAGAGGTCGACCTGAAGGATATGCGACCATCCCAGATTTACAAAATCCATAGGGAAGTCAGGGACATGCTCGATGGCTCTATTGATGGTTTAGAGAATGAAAATGCCAAATTAAAGGAGAATATCAAAGAATTGGAAACTGCCTTTATGCCTCTTCCAATCCTGGCCAGTCCTTTGATAATGGTTAAACCAACTACACCAGGTATTAAATTAAAAGGATATTCTATTTTTCTCACAATAGTCCGAAGTTATGTTGAGAAAAGTATTAAAAATAGAATCTCATTGATAATAGAAGCATGGGAGGTATAAAAAAATATTGTTTCTTTCGATTCAAGGGCACATACATTTCATGAATATCTCCAAGATGATTTAAAGAATGAAGAAGGATTATACAGAGATGTTGTTTTATCATTTGGGATAAAAGTATCAAACATGAAAAAATTGAAAAGGAGAGAAGAGGATCTGCCTTCTCCAAGTCGAATTAAACAACAGAATGCTTGTTGGAAAGAAAAGATCAAGAATTTGAATAACATTGTCCAAGCATGCAATGCAATCATAGTGAAAAGAGAAGAATTATTCAGAAGACTCGCAGAGATAGATCTGGCAAGAAGCACTGATGAGGTGCAAGATCCTAAGCTAATTCTCAATTCAATGTTTATGACAAGACAACAATTTGATGAACAAGTGGAGATATTAAAAGGGTTATCGGCTGAGAAATTTAATGGCATAATTGAATATGGAGAAGAAGATATAGATAATTGGTTGGTTGATTATTCTATGCAAAATCAAGATATTGAGGAGGAAATACATGGCATTTCTCATGACCTAAGAGATTTAGAAGGTGAATTATTTAATATCAAAATTAGGCATGAAATAAATGTTGCACCAATGAAAAATTACATTGAAGATTGGTTTAATAAGGAAATTGATAAATTAACTGAAGAAGCCCAAGAAACAACAGTTGAGATGGTTCATATAACCACCAACAAGGAGAATAAAATGACATCAGCAAGCAAGTAAAAGGAGAGAGACCATCATAGTAAGTTCACGCTAATCACATATTTCTTTCTTTATCAGTTCTTCATCCAATTACTTTGCTTCTTTGGCTAGAAAGGTTTAACCTAAATATGATAAATTCTTCATGTCTTCTTTCCAGGTCTTTCTACTATGTCATCGCCCACCATATTCTCTTCACAACTTACTTCTTGTTTATATTTTCTTTTATGGTCTGAGGGAGCCCCAATCCTAGTCCTCTAGACAAATGCATTTTAATTTCAAATCTTTGTAACAGACGATAATATTTCTTAGAAATTCGGAGAACTAATTCGGGATCAGTTTTGACAGTGTTTTATAACTCTGAATTTTGAGTATAAAATATTTGATATTCATCTATCATTTTCTGCATTTGAGCTCCACATGTGTTTACTCTATTAAAGTTCTCGTATGCTTATGAGCCACATTCTTTTATTTTTATGTGATCATAAATATTTAGTTTAACTATGATGGGTGTGCGGAAATTTTTCTTATCTTTTTCAAATATGTGATGCATGAGGTTCCTGGTCATCTCTTAGGAATTATCTTTAAAAATAGAAAATTTTATTTTCTGCAACCTTTATATTTATTTGAATACAACGATGGAATTTCTCAAAGTCCTATATTATTTAGAAAATCTAGAATTCAAAGAGTATCATAAAATAGAGAGGAGTACCACCTATACAAAAACGCAGGGTGATTTGTATCCCCATGAGGTTTCCTTTTCAGTCCTGATGGATTCAAGCATCAACATTTTTGGCGACCATACTGGGGAACCAACTAAAAATTTGAAATTTGGTTTAGTGTCTTTTGAAAAATACATGGATTTTCCCCATGCTGATCAACCCCACTTAGAAATTGGATTGAATAATCAACGAAGCATTTTGTATCAGCTGTATAATTTGGTAATAACGACAGTCGAGACCATGGAAGAATTGGAAATATCTTGGTATACATTGGTCCAAAAATAAGAAAGAGAAATCCTCCATAGAAAGAGGAGAGAAAAATGACAAGACCGAAGAAGCGAAAGACAATCTCGAAGAGAAAAACAACAAGGTCATAATTGAAGTTGGATGAAGGGACCTATTACTAGAAGTAAAAGCAAGCAACTCTGTATTCTAGGAAGTGGAAAACATATTCCTAAAATATCTCTAGACATGGTGGGAAGAAATGAAGAACCATGAGAAGAACCACGAAGAGAACCTCATGAAGAAAGACAAGGAGGTGGAGGAGGTGGTGGAAGAAATCAATAAGGCCTAATATTTGGAAACATAAGAAGATTAAGAGATTCCGCCCTCAATATTCGAGGTGAGCAACATGACCTCCGTGTTCTCCCTAAGGGTACTTTGAAAGAATTTTCTGTATATGGAGTAGTTGATGCCAAAAGGCACCTTGATTTATTTATTGATTTTTGTGATTTTCATCATGTTGAATATGATGATGTGATGGTAAGGTTGCTTTTTCAAACCTTATCAGGACAATTTTATGAATGGTATATGAAATTACCCACTAGGTCAATTGGTTCATTTAATGACCTTGAAGCCATGTTTCTGACTATGTTTTCTCCCCTAATTGAATATCATACCCTTCTCACTAATTTCACCTAGATTGGTTTGAGGAAGAATGAGAGAATACGAGATTGTAATATCTGATTCAATAAAACTCTGAGTAAGATTCCAGAAGATAAATGATCGAATGACCTAGTGATACCTGGTTGTCGTAATGATGTGATGCCCCCAAATGTAAAATATGTTATCAGAACATCCTAAATGAATAACTTGGAGGAAGCAATGATTAAATCCACAAAGATGGAATACATTATGATTGAGGCTGGTGTTGAACTCGATATTATCTTGGGAAAAGTACAAAGGAATCTAGGAAGCCTGAGTATCGATGATCAAGGACCCTCTAGTTTGAGAAAGAACAAAGAGAAAAAGTCGTGACCGATCCAAAATCAAACCACTAGAGGATGGCTTTTTAAGGGAACCATACCAGATGTGAAGGTAGACCCTATTGTGGCACAAAAAACTAAGCAAAGAATTGAGATTGCATAAATGAACATAACCATCAGGAAAGTTCAAAATGAGATAACTGTATTAAGAAGGGGTGATAATTATGTAGCAAATCCAAGAATTTTGGTCCAAGAGAAAATAAGGAACCCTCCCCAAGAAAAAAAATTGAGGTTTGAAAACATTGATAATCAACAAAGACAAAGGGTTCCCAGGAAACCAATCCCAAATGAAATTGTTTCAGATGATATATATGACAAGAAACTAGTTGAGAAAGGAAAATTTTTATTTACCTGATGAAAGCTTTGAAACTGTACAGATGGATGGATGCGAGACGTCCATGTATATATTTGAAGAAGGTGAAAATGACCCTGACTCACAAGATAATGTTTCCCAAGAATGAGCGTTTATAAATAAATCCAAAAATAAAGATGATTTTGAAAAGGAAAAGGAAACAATTAAATCAAAAGATAAACAAAAGGTGAATGAGAAAGAGGCCAATAAAAATGTGACAAATAACACTGGAAGCAAGAAGAAACACTTGGTGTCAAACCCTACCCAGATGAAATACAATGTTGTAGAGGATTTGAGAAAGCCAAGGATAACTCTTCCTTTTACAGAAGTGGTAAAGATCCCTCAACAAAGGGAACATATTTTGAGATTGTTGTTGGATTACTGAGAGGGGGGGGTGAATCAGTAATAGAGCAATTTAATCATTTTTAACCGTATAATCCAAGAGTTATATCAATGTAGAATTATCATCCAATAACTACAGAGTAAATAAGCAATGAAAAAATGAACAATCATACACATACATAGTACACCAGTGTTTTACGTGGAAACCCATATCAGGAGAAAACCACAAAATGTTTTTTCATATATGTCTTGAAGAATTACATTCATTGGAAGCACCAACTTCCTTTGTTTTCCAGCTGCAACTGGAAGGAGGCTCCAACCCCCTTGTTTCTCAGGATACAACCCAAGGGAAGCTCCAACTCCCCTATTCTCTGGCTACAACAAGAAGGAGGCTACAACCCCCTATGCTCTCTGACTACAACCAAAAGTTGGATACAACCACCTGTCCTTTCCCCGTCCAACTGCCCTGAAGTATAAGTAGAATAATGGAACCATTGTCACACTATCACTGTGAGATATAATGTTGTAAACATGTACCAATCAACCTATAATCAACATGTACCATAAACAAGTGCATCGACCATGCACCACCCTATACAAAACCTGTAACGTGAACAAGTGCATCAACCATGCGCCAAACCTATACAAAACCTGTAATCAACCTATATCATAAACAAGTGAATCAACCATGCAACAACCTGTACAAAACCTATACCATGAACAAGTGAATCAACCATGCATCAAACCTATAATCAACCTATACCATAAACAAGTGCATCAACCATGCACCAACCTGTACAAAACCTGTACCATTAACAAGTGCATCAACCATACACCAAACCTGTACAAAACCTGTACCATGAACAAGTGCATCAACCATGCACCAAACCTGTACAAATAACCTATCCAAACAACCTATCACAACAACGTGTCTCATAAATCTTATCAACCAAATCATATCTACTCACCAAGATCAATCACCAAGGCAACTCTCAAAGATGTGCATCAACCAACCATAACACAACAACTCATAATCATCACCAAGATCAATATGTTCTTCTAATAATATACCGATACAAGTATGCTACATCATCCATAAACCATGTTTCAAAAATACAACTAACAAGTGCCTCCAACCATGTACCAAGTATGTACCAATCATGTATCAACTACTCATCAACTATGGCTCATCAAGATGTACCAACGTCATCAACTATACACCTCATGTATGTGCCAACTCATCAACTACTTGTATCAACCATGTACCTAACATGTACCTTAAACAAAATACCTCATCAATTTCATCATCAAAATATGATTTGTAACTCTGTAATAGAGCTGGTTTATATGATCACATACCTGCAAACCTTCCTTAACTTTAACAACAAGAGACTAGCATTTTCATCAAACTTTACTTTAGTCTCACATGACTAGTTTTGGATTAGTCAACAACCCTGACTTGAAATAATCATAACTATGTAACTGTAATGAATAAATCTCTGAAAGGGATAGACAATGTTCTTCAATGTGTTTTATGCAATTCCTCCAAGTTTCACTACTTGGAACCTCTCAGAAAAGGAGTTATAGAAAAAATGTCATACCTTGCTAAATTTCGGCTTATTGTAAAAAGCGAACTTGTAGAGTGTGCCCCGCACGGAATATTTGTTGATTCGATCTGAAAATGTTACAAAACATACCACAGACTGTACTCTAACCAACACATTTTTTATTACTAAATTGGGATCTGTTATGAAGAAGTTATGATGTTTTTACCCGTAACACTTGTTTTAGACTAGTTTCAGGACTAGCCACAAACCCTATTTTCCACGGAGTATAACTCCAAAAATAAAAATGACCCACAAGATTAATTTTTTACCACGGATACTTGGATATGTTTCCTCAATGGCCTATCAATTTCATGGTCTGAATCATTCTATAAAAAAGTTATTG
>ML813379.1:20015-42231 GCA_009831015.1 Picea engelmannii | reverse complement strand
CTTTGTAACTCTATAATAGATCTGGTGTATATGATCACATACCTACAAACCTTCCTTAACGTTAACAACAAGAGACTAGCATTTTCATCAAACTTTATTTTAGTCTCACATTACTAGTTTTGGATTAGTCAACAACCCTGACTTGAAATAATCATAACTATGTACCTGTAATGAATAAAGATATTAAAATAATATACTATGTTCTTCATTGTGTTTTATGAAATTCCTTCAAGTGTTACTACTTGGAACCTCTCAGAAAAGGAGTTATAGGCAAAATGGCATACCTTGCTGAATTTTGGCTTATTCTAGAGAGTGACCTTGTAGAGCGTTCCCCGCATGGAATATTTGTTGAATCGATCTGAAAATGTTACAAAACATACTATATATAGTACTCCAACCAAAATATTTGGATCTGTTATGAAGAAGTTATGACATTTTTACCCAAAACACTTGTTTTAGACTAGTTTCAGGACTAGCCACAAACCCTATTTTCCATGGAGTGTAACTCCAAAAATACAACAACCCACAAGATGAATTTTTTACCACAAATAATTGGATATGTTTCCTTAATGGCCTATAAATTTCACAGTATGAATCATTCTATAATAAAATTTATTGTGAAAATGGTGAGATGACTTGTAAATAACATACCTTAGAAAGCATCATCAAAAGAATGTATCCTCCCTTGAATTCTGGCATTCTTTTCTTCACCTTCCCTCTGAAATTCAGCTTAGATATCCTTTGGTTACTTCAATCACCTATAGATATTCAATATTCTCAAGTGTGATATCAAATGAGAGAGCCTTGCCTCTTATTTATACTCTCCAAATATCTTCCTTAGAAGCATCTTCTAGGTCACTTAACCCATTTATAGGTCACTTAACCTATTTTCATCATTTTTAGGGTTAACCACTTTCCATAATTAGAAAGTTCTCCATTATTTTATCATTTAAATATTCCTCCTTGACTTTGTCACCTCACTTTATCATTTAAATAATTTTCTTTGATTTTGTCACTTCACTTTATTATTTAAATAATCCTTCTTGAATTTGTCACTTTAATTTATCATTTAAATAATAATTTCTTCTTTGCAATCTGACGCATACCTCCGACCCTCGGCCAAGATCCGCACAGGATCATTCTCCCTTCGGATCCACAGAACCGAAATGGTTCATTCATCCCTCATTGGAACCCCATGAATCTGATCCATAGGTCCTTTCTCGAAAACCCCACCTGCACAAACATGCACCAGGCACGAGCTTTCACCTGCACACGGCCTCCAGACACGACCGCGACCTTTTTCTGAAAAAGGAAATTTTAGATTTCGCGATTTCATGAACCCTGGTGTTGAGTTCCTGTAGCTCCTTGATCCTCTAAATGTCGAAATGTCGAAATGTCGAACTTCCGATCTATGCGATTGCGTCCTCCGTGACCACAACCCAACTCCAAAGGTATGTCGTGTTTCGCAACTTCGGGACTTTCAATGTCAAGTACCTGACTTGTTATCCCCGAGATTGCCAAAATGTCGAATCTCGAACTGCCAAAATGTATGACTGTTGTCCCACTCCAAAGATATGTCACATTTCGCGACTTCGGGGATTTCCAGCGTAAAGCGCCCCTGACCTCTTGTCCTCGGGATTGCCGAAAAGTCGAATATCGAAATACCGAAATATGTGACCCTGTTCCGTCACCACGCTACGCCTCCATCTGCTTTCGGGTTTTCGCATTTCGGTACTTCGCGATCCCAACTGCAACAACTCCCTACCCCTTCAAGCTCTCGGTATCTAAAATACCGAAGTATCGAACCACGAAACATTGGTCTTCCGCTCCAAACTAGGATCAACAACTCATAACCTCTCCTGATTCAATGACTTGTGTATTTTCGGGATTTCACGGGTCAAGAGTTCTGAACTCTCACCCTTTGCATTCCCGGTAGCCGAAATGCAAAAATCCTCTTTTCGAGAATTTCCCCGAAACCTCGACCGCTCGCCACATGTCCTCCTGTTGGACATTCACGATCCTTTCAGGATTTTGTGGGCCAAGAGTCCCGACTCTTGCCCTTTGTATCTCTTAGTAGCCGAAATGTCGAAATAGGCCTTTCGTTCCCTTCTTCACATACGAGGGTTAAACCTCATACAACTTCTCCTAGATCCAATGGCTATCAGTCCATGTGCCCAGATCTGACGGATCAGATCTCTTTCTCCTGTGCACTCTCCTCCTGCTTGCCTAGACGTAGATTCAACGATCCATATTCTCGTCCTCTCCAGCTGATCTAACGACAACTGTGCTCCCTCCTGATCTTTCATTTCTTCCTAAACTTGGAAGACTTCAAATGCTTCAAAGGTCTCATCCTTTTCTCCTGCTGTGAAGCCTATATCCTCGGCTCCCGCCTACGTTCTAAAGACACTGTCCCTCCTGATATTTTAAAACTCTTACTCACCAAATGGTGTCTCGAATTCTGCGATTCCCTGCAGCTATGGCTCTATTCACAAAGGCACTTTTCCTCCTGATCTTATTCCTCTCTGAAACCTTGAAAGGTTTCTTCAACTTCTGCACTCTTTACAGAGTCTCTGCACACAAAGGTGTTATCTTTCCTGAGCTTCGGGACTTTAGAAGAAGTCCTCTCTCTCTCTCGTCTCCCACTCCTGCTGTCTGACGAGCCTCCAGACGGTTGTCTGTCTGTCAACACTTTACTCAAGTGTCAGCCTAGTGCACTCCTTGCATAGATATTTATCCCCTTGAGCTTCAATTGATTAGACCTCTAAGGTCTCATCCCCTTTCTCTCCTTGAAAGGATGGAAATGCCCTTCTGGCAACTTCCTGCTCAAGCACTCCTTGCTGAGTCTGCAGGGTGTTCAGTAGCCCTGTGAAGGTCTTCCTCCTGACACTTCTCTTATCTATGAACTCAGAATAGAGTTCCTTCTGTGCACTTTGTGCACTCACTCGATGTCCTCCCAGCAAAGCTCTAACAAACCTACAGTGGTTCTATCTTCTCAACGAACTCGAAATAGAGTTCTCTTTCCAATGCATCCAGTGCATTTGCTCAATTCCCTCTTGGCAGAGCTTCCACAGAATTCTTAGTAATTCTATCTTCTCTGTGCCTCCCTCTGCACAGTCTTACCTCCAAGGTGTTCAACAACCTTGAGGCTTCTCCTTGAGTCAATGATTTCCATGGGTGCACCCTCCTGGCACGTCTTTGTCTGAATCCACAGAATTCAGAAGTGCACTCCTTGCACTGGCTCATAGAACCTACAGTATTCTGTCATGCAACCTCTTGCATGAAGCCTCAAAGAGCCCAAACCTGGAATCAAGGAACTCACAGACATTAAATTATATCTATATTTGCAAATGCATACCTAACATACATCTACAACATATCATCAACACATAAATACATTCATTCATGAACTCATAAAGACTCATGTGAAGGAAAAACTGCTCTTTGTATTAATATGAAAATGCCTCTTTACAATGTGTTTGATCTTGGACTGCAACAGAGTCTCAGCTCTCTTCTCTCCTTCTAAATCTAACTCTAGATACCAAAAATATCTTTTTACATGAGGGGGCTCTTCAAGTGCTTCCCTCCATCCTCACCAACTCTCATTAACTTACAGTCAATTACATTGAATGGTTGTCTAGTCCGAATTGGATCTAGATCTTAGCCTTACAACCTATTTAAGAAAACCTTTACTAAAGCATGCGCATATGCATGGATTTTTGGCTCTACCAGCTTTACAATCATTTAATACAATTTCAAAATTTGAAAATCGAGAAGGTTACGCCTCTCTCTCCCATCGAATGTGTGTTTTGATGTTGTTGTTGGATGGCGCATTGCTGGCTGGGAGCGATGCTCCTACATCATACTCCTCTGCTGCAAAAAATTCATGAGCTCCTGCTCATGAGCTTCCCAGCATGGCTGTTGAAATCCACCTAGATCCCAAACAGTTCTCTGGAGCTGTCCATCTGCTCCACTACTTCACTGTTGTTGTTTCTTCTGTTGCCCTGCTACTGTGGCAGGTTCTCCTCTATCCAACTTCTCTTTGTTGACTGCTTCTGCTAATCTGATCATCAACCTTCTGATCTCCTCAATTATCTCGTCTAACTGCTTCCACGGCTGGCTCTCCTTTTTCATCTTGCTCCACTGCACTTCTTCCCTTCAAATGGGTAGATCAACTAGATATCCCATGCCATCATCTTCCTCTTTTGTGGCATTGAGTTTCCATTCTGCTGTAGACTCCAATTCTGCAATCCTATCACTGAGTTGTTGCTCAGCTTCCTTCTCTGACAACTTTGCTTCTTCCAGTTCTTCTGCTAGCATCTCTCTAGCTTCCTCTAGCTGCTCCTCAGACTGGAATTTTCTTTCATCTTCTGTTGCATGCCTCGGCATTACAGTCATCATCAACTATTCATCTCCTTGGCTGAAATTTTCGAGCAATTCCTCAGAATGCTCCTCTGCTAACATCTTCATGATTGTCTCCTCATGGCAATCATCTATAGGTTCTGGATGGTTCAACCAATCCTCCAGCATCTCCAACTCCATCTCCCATGGAGTGAGCATCTCAACTCTGTGCTCCTCTTATTTTCCTTGGGCAGCTTCTAATATCTACTCCATCTCTTTGACATTCACAATTGGCTGTCCTTCCTTTTTCACACCTGCATCACAGACACAGTTAACTTTAAAATAATTTGGCCCCATGGCCTCCTTCTCAGATTCTTGTTGCACTATACCCTCATGCGCAATGCTTGTATTAGCCTCTACTGGACTATTTGGCAAGAATATTCTTATCCCTCCAATCATCAGAATGCTCTTCTGATATTTCTTCTCTATCATCTGTCCTTGCTGATATGAACTTACCTCTAAGCTCATCCTCTCTGTCAGCTCCTCTTGTTGATATGAACTTACCTTTGAATTCATCTACTCTCCCTTTCCCACCTAGAAATATGGGATTTTTCTGCTGCCCACCTGGCAGTCTATGAGATCAAACGATCCCATCTCAGTGCCCTCCTAGAAATTTGAACTTTCAGCACCGCCTTCCTGGCAGTATACGAGACCTTCACTTGATCTCTTTTTATTGCCCACCTGGAAATTTGAAAGTCCATCTTTGCCCACTTGGAAATTTATGAGATCTCTCGATCCCATCTCCATCAGCACTCCTTGCTGACATGAACTCACTTTCGAGCTCCCGAGACTTTCAAACAGTCTCATCCTCTTTTCCCTGCCCAACTAGAAAATTGGGAATTCCTCACTGCCCGCTTGGTAGTCTCTGAGATCTTCCAGTGATCTCTTCTCCTCATCATCACTGATATTTCTCCCAGCTTCTGGTTCACACACATGAACCACTTCTTATTCAACCCTGAGGTCTTCCACATACCTCATCCATTCCTTCAACAGATTTCACTGCATTCAAGCCAATAACTCCTTGACTGGCCATTTCACTTTCGTTTTCATGGGCCATTCATATACCCATCATGATTTTGCATCCTACTACATTCGAAAAGCAAGCTCCTCCATCCTCGCTCTTATCTCAGCGAGCTCCAGATCCATCTCTTCTTTACTCATCTGATGGTGTTTCTTCTTTCCACCGCATCTATGGCCTTTGGTAGCCATCTTCCTGTTCCCGTCTACCCTCCTGGAAAACCTACTGCTGTCACTCTGCAACTGTGAGTGCTTCCAGCCTTTTCTTACAGTCAACCTGACTATCTATTTGTTGTTGTGTTCTGCAAGAATCTCTTCAATCCTCTTCATCTGAAATATACATATGAAGTCCTACTCTGATACCACACTATTGTGTATCAGACTACTTCTTTTCCTCTAGCTCCCTCTGCCTAAAATATACAGACAAAATCAAGCTCTAATACCACACTGATGCAGACCTCTGACCCTCGACCAATATCCACACAGGATCGTTCTCCCTTCAGATCCACAGAACTGAAATGGTTCTTTCGACCCTCACTGAAACCCCACAAATCCGATCCACAGGTCCTTTCTCGAAAACCCCACCTGCACAAACATGCACCAGGCACGAGCTTTCACCTGCACACGGCCTCCAGACACGACCGCAACCTTTTTTTGAAAAAGGAAATTTCAGATTTCATGATTTCGTGAACCCTAGAGTTGAGTTCCTCTAGCTCCTCGATCCCCTGAATGCCGAAATGCCGAAATGTTGAAATTTTGTTCTATGCGATTGCATCCTCCATGACCACAACCCAACTCCGAAGGTATGTCACGTTTCGCGACTTCAGGACTTTCAATGTCAAGTGCCTGAATTCTTATCCCCGGGATTGTCGAAATACCAAATCCCGAACTGTCGAAATGTATAATCGTTGTCCCACTCCAAAGATATGTCACATTTCGCGACTTCGGGGATTTCCAACGCAAAGCACCCCAAACCTCTTGCCCTCGGGATTGCCAAAAAGACAAATCCTGAAATACCGAAATATGTGGCCTTGTTCCATGACCACACTACTCCTCCATCTGCTTTTGGGTTTTCATGTTTCGGGACTTCACGATCCTGGCTGCAACAACTCCCTGCCCCTTCGAGCTCCCGGTATCTGAAATACTGAAGTACCGAACCTCGAAACATCGGTCTTCTTCTCCAAACTAGGATCAATGGCTCATAGCCTCTCCTGATCTGACAACTTATGTCTTTTCGGGATTTCACGAGTCAAGAGTTCCGAACTCTTACCCTTTGCATTCCCGGTAGCCGAAATGTCAAAATCCTCCTTTCAGGAATTTCCCCGAAACCTCGACCTCTCGCCATGTGTCCTCTTGTTGGACAGTCACGATCCTTTAGAGATTTTGTGGGTCAAGAGTCCCGAGTCTTTCCCTTTGTATCTCTCGGTAGACAAAATTCTGAAATAGGCCTTTCGTTCCCTTATTCACATACGAGGGTTAAACCTTGTGCAGCTTCTCCTAGATCTGATGGTTGTCGATCCATGCGCCCAGATCTGATGACCCAGATCTCTTTATCCTATGCACTCTCCTCCTGCTTGCCTGGACGTAGATTCAACGGTCCAGATTCTCATCCTCTCTAGCTGATCTAACAACAGTTATGCTCCCTCCTGAGCTTGCATTTCTTCCTAAACTTGGAAGACTTCAAACTCTTCAAATGTCTCAGCCTTTACTCCTACTGTGAAGCTTGTATCCTCGGCTCCCTTCTGGGTTCTAAAGACATTGTCCCTCCTAATATTTTCAAACTCTTACTCACCAAATGGTGTCTCGACTTATGCGATTCCTTGTAGCTATGGCTCTGTGAGCAAAGGCTCTTTTCCTCCTGAGCTTAGTCCTCTCTGAAACCTTGAACGGTTTCTTTGACTTTTGCACTCTTTACAGAGTCTTTGGACACAAAGGTGCTATCTGTCCTAAGCTTCGAGACTTTAGAATAAGTCCTCTCTCTCTCTCTCGTCTCCCACTCCTGTTGTCTAATGAGCCTCCAAAATGTTGTCTGTCTGTCAAGACTTTACTCAGGTGTCATCATGGTTCACTCCTTGCACAGATCTTTATCCCCTTGAGATTCAATTGCTCAGACCTCTAAGGTCTCAGCCCCTTTCTCTCCTTGAAAGGATGGAAATGCCCTTCTGGCAACTTCCTACTCAAGCACTCCTTGCTGAGCTTGCAGGGTGTTCAGTAACCCTGTGAAGGTATTCCTCCTGACACTTCTCTTATCTCTAAACTTAGAATAGAGTTCCTTCTATGCACTCACTCGATGCCCTCCTGGAAGAGCTCTACAAAACCTACAGTGGTTTTGTCTTCTCAACGAACTCGAAATAGAGTTCTCTTTCCAATGCATCCAGTGCATTCGCTCAATGCCCTCTTGGCAGAGATTCCACAGAATTCTCAGTAATTCTATCTTCTCTGTGCCTCCCTCTGCACAGTCTTACCTCCAAGGTGTTCAACAACCTTTAGGCTTCTCCTTGAGTCAATGAATTCCACTGGTGCGCCCTCCTGGCACGTCTTTGTCTGAATCCGCAGAATTCAGAAGTGAACTCCTTGCACTGGCTCACAGAACCCACAATATTTTGTCATGAAACCTCTTGCATGAAACCTCAAAGAGACCAAACCTGGAATCAAAGAACTCACAGACAGTAAAGTCTATCTATCCCTTCAAATGCATACCTAAAATACATCTACTGCAGATCATCAACACATAAAGATATTCATTCATGAACTCATAAACACATAAAGACTCATGTGCAAGAAAGACTGCTCTTTGTATTAATATGAAAATGCCTCTTTACAATGTGTTCGAGCTTGGACTACAATAGAGTCTTGGCTCTCTTCTCTCCTTCTAAAACTAACTCTAGATACCAAAAAGATCTTTTTACATGAGGGGGCTCTTCGAGCGCTTCCCTCCATCCTCACCAACTCTCATTAACTTACATTCAATTACATTGAATGGTTGTCTAGTCTGAATTGGATCTAGATCTCAGCCTTACAACCTATTTAAGGCAACCTTTACTAAAGACTGCGCATATGCATGGCTTTTTGGCTCTACCAGCCTTACAATCATTTAATACAATTTCAAAATTTGAAAATCGAGAAGGTTGCGCCTCTCTCTCCCATCGAATGTGCGCTTTGATGTGTTGGTTGGCTGGCATGCTGCTGGCTTGGAGAGATTCTCCTACATCACAATCTCTTTGAATTCTTTAACCTTTTGGGGCTTCAAGCCAACATGAGGGTCCTCCAACTTCGTAAGGACATAACTCTCAAACCGTGAGGAGTTATGTGACTTTCCACATACCACCAGAAATGAAATGATATGTACTATCCATCTAGAATAGTCTTGCCTTCAAATATATCAAAACTCATACCATTATCCATCAAATCAACTTGGATCCATTACCCAATCCTAGTTTCTCCAACTTCTCATGGCCATAACGCTCTAACCATGAGGAGATATGTGACATTCCACATACCCACATAAATTGAATGACATGTACTATCCACATAGAATAGTCTTACCTTCAAATATATTAAAATGCATACCATTATACATGAACGAACCTTGGGTCCATTACCCAAACCTTTGTTCTACCGGAATTCACTACCAGACTTTCTCCAAGGGTTGACATCAATCACTAAGGGTTGACATCAATATACAATATCACTCTCCAATAGTTGACATCAATGACAACCAACAATCCATACCAACTATCCATCAACCTAAGCCAATTGTCTGACAATTGTTGGATGATCCATATGTAACAATGGAGGTTGTTGTTATAATTCCAAATCAAATCCAGAACACATCAACCATCAAGTTGAGAGGTAAATTCCCACCTTTTTATATTTCAATTGAAAGTCATGATGTTGCACTTCATAATTATTTAGTTGACACTGGCGTGACCAATAATATTATTCCATTGGTGGTCATGGAGTCATTGGGTATGAGTCACACCAAATATTATGAAATAGGTGAAATCATATATGCAATTGATTCCAGACAGGTGCCAACTTATGGGGAAATCAAATATTTTTATGCTTGGATAACGAAGGCTCCCCATATTATTACAATTTTCAATATTTTTGTGGTAGATCATCCTCCTGCATATGGAGTTGTATTAAGAAGATATTGGTCATCTATGATCGGGGGGTACATAATGAATGATGGAAGTTGCATGATTCTTCCAGATAAAGAAGGATCAATGATTAAGGTCCCTCGTGAGCCCAGGAGGATATTTTCCTTCAAAAAGAAGGATAATGAATTAATGGAATATTATATAGACCATTGAATTGGAAACTATTTTATCCTAGACATGGAGCATATTGAATACATGGAGAATCAAAAGCATCATTTTAAAGGTCATTGGAGGATGTCATTTAATGGATATTTCTCAAGTTCTCGGAGTGGAGTTGGAATCGGCCTTATAAACCCAGAAAAGATTGTGCATCCACATGTTATTAGACTTGAATTTTCATGCACCAATAATGAGGAAGAATACAAGGCTTTGATTCAAGGAATGATTCTCGCACGACAAATGAAGATAGAACATTTAATTGTGACTGGAGACTCTGAATTGGTAATAAATCATGTTACCCGGAAATATAAGATTAAAAAGGAAAGACTCAAATTATATTTCAAAAGAGTTAATGAATTGATGGAAGCCTTCAGCTCTTTCAACATTTCTTTCATCCCAAGGGATAAAAATCAGAAGGCAGATTCATTAGATTTGGTGGCCTCACTATCGAACCAGATGATGTTCAGAGAAAAACATATTTTCAAGGAAAAAGAATATTTCGACCTTCTGTACCTGACAATCAGGAGTATTTACAAGTATTTGAGAAAGATGAAGAATTGGATTTTTTTTTTACGAATGATGATGAATATGAGGATAATGACATAATTGTTGTCCCAAGGAATTGTATTCAATATGAGTCTCTTTTTACAAGAGAAGATCATGCTAAAAACCTCCCAGAAGAAGTATCGCTCTAAAAAGTCCAAGAAACAAGAAATATTAATATTGGAACTAATAGTTCCCAAAAATATGTCAATTTGGGAGTTGATTGCACAATTGATGAAGTTGATCAATATGTCGCATTATTTAAAGAATATCTTGATGTGTTCTCATGTATTTATGATGATTTGAAGGCATATGATAAAACAATATTTCAACACATGATTCCCTTGAGACAAGGGGCAAAGAATGTGAAGTAGAAGATAAGGATAATGAACCCCAAATTAAAACCACTAGTGTAGGTTGAATTGGAAAAATTGAAGAAATCTGCAATAATATACCCCAGTAGACATTCTTACTCTCTTTCAAATCCTATGATTGTGAGAAAAATTTATGGGGAGATTTAGATGTGTGTATATTTCAGGGACCTTAACAAATCAAGTGTAAAGGATAATTATCCTTTACATAACATGGAATTTCTCCTCCAACAAGTCACATGATCAACCTGCATCTCCATGTTAGATGTTTTTTCTGGGTATAATCAAGTCCTGGTTGTTGAGGAAGACAGAGCAAAGACAACTTTCATAACACCTTGGGAGACATATGAATATGATTAGATGCCCTTCAGTTTAAAAAATGCTAGAGATACATTTCAGAAGCCTATCGATCATGATTTTGGGGGATTGATAGGAAAATTCATGGTTGACTACCAAGATGATTTAACAACACACTAAAAAACAAGGAGTGATCACATTCATCACCTGAGGAAAGTTTTTGACAGATGTAGGTTATATGGTGTTTCTTTAAATCCAAAAAATTATTTATTTGTTGTAACTGAAGGAAAACTATTGGTCCATATTGTGTTCAAGGAAGTAATCTATATTGATCCAGAGAGAGTTAAAGATATAAATGAATTCAACCCCCCATCATCTAATAAGGGAGTTCAGTCTTTTTTTGGAAAATTCAACTTTGTACGAATATTTGTCCCTAACTATGCAAGTCTTGTGAAGTCTATAAATTCATTGTTGAAAAAGGACCAAAGGTTTGAATGGACCATGGATACACATGAATCTTTTAATAATATCAAAAATGAAATCACTATGGCTCCAGTCCTCATTAGCCCATATTTTCAAAGAGACTTCATCATTTATTCATTCACTACAGAAACGGTTGTGGCATCTGTTCTTACTCAGATAAATGCCAAGGGTGAAGAAATGCTAAGGGTGAAGAACTGCCAATTAGTTTCATGAGCAAGACCTTTCATGATAATGAATTAAGATATTCAAAATTGGAGAAGAAAACCTTATCTCTTGTAAAATCTATGGTGTACTTTCAGAATTATATATTAAATTCTCATGTCACTACGTATGTTCCATCCTCTTCAATGAATATGCTTTTAAATCAAAAATTGAGAGAAGGAAAATGGGCAAACTTGTTGGCAAAGATTAAAGAACATGATATTGAAATTAAGCCTTTAAAAGAAGTTAAAGGACATGGTTTATGTAAGCTAATTGAAAATAGTTATTCTTTGGATGGAGTAATTTTGATTTCAGTAGGAGAACCCATGGAAGTTTCAGAATAGTATAAAGATATTATATTCTACTTGAGGTCTAGACAATTTCTAGTCACCATGAACCCTAAAGAGTGAAGAACATTGAAAATGAAGTCAAATCAATATGTGTTGATTGTTGATATATTTTTCATGATGAACTATGATGGCATATTGTTGAGATGTGTTGATGAAAGGAAATCTCAAGAATTGATGAAAGAATTCCATGAAGGTATATGCGGTGGACATTTTGCGCCTACCGCCAAGGCCCATAAAATAATAAGAGATGGGTTTTATTGGCCATCAGTTTTTAAGGACTCATATGCTACCATAAGGAAGTGTGTACCTTGTCAACAATTTTCAGGGAAAATGAAAAAATCTTCAATGCCATTACAACCTATATATGACGTATAACAACCATTTTCCCAATGGGGACTCGATGTTGTTGGACCAATAAATCCAAAATCAATAAAAGGACACACACACACACACACACACACACACACACACACACACATATATATATATATCCTCACCGCTACAAATTATTTTACTAAGTGGTCAGAAGCAATAGCATTAAAAAGGGTTGATTCTTAAGAGTTTATTAAGTTTCTCAAAGATAATATTTTGTCAAGGTTTGGTGTCCCAGAAAATTTCGTTACTGACAATGGCTCAATTTTCATTGGTTCAAAATTTACAGAATTTTGTGGAGAATATGATATTGTTATGGGGTAGTAATCAAATTATTATCCACAAGGGAATGGTCATGTAGAATCCACCAATAAGACACTCATTCAGATATTGAAGAAAAATATTGATAAGAACCAAAAGAATTGGCATTTGAAATTTATAGATGCTTTTTGGGCGAGCAAAATGACTCTGAAATATAGCATTGGGATGTCTCTGTATACGTTGGTTTATGGGAAAGAACAAAAACTGTCAATTATCCTCGAGATAAATGCCTTGACTTGTGTAGTTAATACAGAGGATGAAAAAGATAGTTCACCTATGAAAAAGTGAGTGAACCAATTATTAAAATTGGAGGAAGAACGAAGTAAATCCTTGAATAGAACTTCTCAGAGATAACAAAGTATAAAAAAACATTTTCATCAGAGTGAAACCATAAACAATTTTCAAAAATGTGAACTGGTGTTACTAATGCAGGAGCATCGCTATCACATCAGAAGAAAGATGGACGTGGAAGTGAAATTGACACCTCAACACTTTGAAAGAACCAAACCGACCTTAATCAGCTTGGTAGCAGTGTGAAGATCTTATTTATTTTCTCGTTAATTTATTAACTGTATGTAAATTCGGGCCACTGTTTGAAAGGACAGAACAAATTGTAAATCCTTTACATGACTGTAATGTATTACATGTTTAGGATAAATTCCCTGATTAGTCATTAGGTTTCATTAATTGAGTAGGTAACCACTTGAACATAATGTAATAGATTTTTAGATAGGGGGATGAAGAGCGAGGAAGCTCTGATTCCTTAGAAAAGTTTTTTCAGTTTGTGTATGTAGGAGATAGCGACTGTAATGATGTTTTTTCTTTGAAATGAATAGAACAGAGAAAATTGATTCAATTGTACAGTGTTGATATTGTTTGACTGTTAATATGTATTTTGTGAATGTATGATGTTCATAGTGAATGAATGAATAATTGAACAAGTTAAATTGTTTCTCTTCTGTAAGATTATGAAAGGAGTGCATGTAGAGCTAAAGGAGTGTGTATGAAGAAGTCTTTTTTGACTTAAAGATCAGAAGAGATAACGAGGAATTTCTATATGCAAAGTGTGCATATTGAGCACAAGGAGTGCATATAGAAGAAATCTTGTGTTAAATTTTGAGTTCAGGAAGAATGTGCCAGGAAGGCACACCAGAAGAGTTACAAAGTCAAGAGAGGAGCCTCAAGGTTACCAAATAACTTAGAGGAAAAGTTGTGTAGAGAAGCACAGAGAGATAGAGTCACTGAGAACTATGTAGAGCTCTGTCAGGTGGGCATCTAGCGAGTGCAAGGAGTGCATAGAAGAACTCTATTTCGAGTTCAGAGAGAAAGAGAAGTGTCAGAGGAGAAGACACTTACAGAGTTACTGAATACTCTGGAGGAAGACCTGTGCAAGGAGTGCACCAAGCCAACACTCGGATGAAGTGTTGAAGACATCTAGTTGAAGGCCAGTCAAAGTGCAAGGAGTGCGCATAGAGACTCACAGGGATGATTTTAGGGGCTAAATTTCGCTCGTGGGCTAATTTTCCATGGTTTTTCTCAAAAAAGATTCGATTTTCTAAAAATGATTCGCCCAAATTCTATAGGATAAATTTATTTTACCTTAAAAATTGCCAAAACTTTATACAAACTATATAAAATCCTTAGGAATTTGAATATTTTTACAAAAATATCGCCAAACATTTTATAGTTGGTATATGAAGGATTAGTAATATTCGCCAAGGTTTCTACATTTTAAAATAAATTTCCATCCTTAAAATCATCCCTGGTAGAGAGAAATTGTTTCAAGTTCATAAGCTCAGGAGGTTGAGCGCAGAAGAGTGCCAGGAGAAGCACCGGAATTCTTCTAAGGAAAACGCAGAAGGGTCGAGTCCCTTAGAGAAGGAGCAAGGTCAAGAAGCTCATGAGAGATAGTGCGAAGCTGTGCATAGAGTGAAAGTGTGCACAAGGGACTAGATTTAAACTTCATTTACCAGAATCTGAGGAGGAGTAGTGGTTTTAAGTCTTGAGAGGAAACACTTAGAAAAGATTCTAAGTTTTGAAGAGTTGAAGCGTTCAAAGGTGAAGCGCAAAAAACTGAAGTTCGAAGAAAGAACAAGTACGGAGGATTGAGCGGGAGAAATCCTTCAAAAAAGAATTTCAAAGAGTGGATAAGATCGAGGGTCCATATCCGTTCAGGAGGAACTAAAATATTTCAAGCCGTTAGATATCGGAGAAGTAGTGCACTGGTTAGTTGCGAGGAGTTATCAAAATTTCGCAAAACCAAAGGATTTGGAAGAAGCAACGTGAAATTCATGAAACCCCGAAATGTGAAATCCCAAAATCATCGGGATCGTCCATCAAAAGGGGACACGTGGCAAGAGATCAACATTTCGTTGACTTGTAGAGTGGAAAGGTCAAAGGGAGGAGTTGTGAGAATTTGTAAACCGTGAAATCACGACTTGATCACAGTCGTTGGCTAGAGAGTGATTGTGGACCATTGATCTGATCTGAATATTTCACAATTTCAGGTATTGGAGGATCAGGAGAACGAAGGTGAATCACATTGGGAGTTCCCGATACGTGAAATCTTGATGTGCTCGGAAGGATTAGCCCCAGCTCATAGTGAAGGGTCATATGGGTGAAGGATAAGGGAGGAGCTAGCATGCACTAGACCCTTATCGAAATTTTGGGACTAAATAAGTTTGAAGGACGGAGAGTCGATTGAATCATATAGCTGATATGTGAAATCATGACGCGCCTTTTCGGATAGGCATGTGGTAACAAGACGTGGTCATGTAGAGGAGACTTGCAGTTAGTGCTTGTGCACGCGGGAAGAATTTTGTAAAGACCTATGGATTGTTTCTTAGAGGTTCCAGCAGGGAATCAAAGACAGTTTCAATTCAGTCTTGAGAAGATTCTAAGGTTGGGAGGTTGTGCAGCCCTTCCAGAGAAGGGGGGTCTGCACCAAGTGGTATTAGAGCTTAATTTCATCTGTAGATTTCAGGCGAAAGAGAAGAGGGAGGTAGATTATTGATGCCTTGTGTATGATTTCTTGTAAGGTGTACGGTAAATTGTAGACAACCAGATGAGTTGAAAAACAGAGGGTGAAGATGGCTACTGAAGATCATAGGGGTAGTCAGGGCAAGGACCACCAGCAGAAAACCAAAGTTGAGATAGATAAAGAACTCATAGAAATGAGAGAAAAGATGGAGAGGCTAGCATTAAAGATGCAACGGGATGGAAAGGTACATTGGACATATGAATGGCATTTGAAGAGGAAATTAAAATGTCTTGTCCAGAAGTTGATGGCCAAAAGGAAGTAACAAATGTTGAGAAGGCGGTCGAGGCATGCTGAAAACCTCAGTAACACATGAAGGAAAGTGATTTACATCTGTGAACCAGAAGTTGGAAAAATCCTCAATGATGATGAGGAGGAGAGATTAGATAAGGATATCATAAACTGTCAGGTGGACGGTGATGGACTTTTAGATCGCCAGGTGGGAAATGAGATGAGATTAGTTGATTTCATAGATTCCTAGGAGAGTAGAGGAGAGATCCCAGATTTCCAAATGGGCCAGGTAAAAGAGATGAACACAGTTGAGAGTTCATATCAGCAAGGAGTGTTGATGAAATAATATCAGAGGTGTGTTATGATCGTCTGGGAAATTTAGATATTTATTCCAAATAGTCCAGTAGAGGCTAGTACAAGTGTTTCACATGAGGAGATGCAACAACAATCCAAGAGAGAGGTCATGAAGCTAAATGAGTTTAAAGATAATTGTGTTTGTGATGCAGGTGTAGCAGAGGAAAGACAACCAACAAAGACTGTCAAAGAAGAGAAGAGGGAACAAACACTGATGTCTACTCCAATAGAAAAAGAGGAGAATGTAGATGAATTTCTCACTAAATGGAATCAAGAGATGAATATGTTGGAGGATTGGTTGGACAATCTAAAACCAGAAGATGGTTTCCAGAAGACAGTCACGAAGATTGCAAGAGAAGAGCATTTGACAGAATTGCTCAAAAATTTCAGCTGGGAAGATGAATAGATGATGACTGTAGCACTGAAGCATGCAACAGAAGAGAAAGAATAATTACATTTAGAGGAACGGTTGATAGAAGATGGAGATATGATAGCACAATAGGAGATGACAGAAACCAATATGTCAGAGAAAGAATTTGGGCAACAATTCAGTAAGGAGACTGCAGAATTGAAGTTTCCAATAGAGTGGAAACCTAGTGCCACAAGAGATGAAGATAATATGAAGGTTCAAATTGATCAAATTGGTAAAAAGGAGGAAGAGCAAACATTTCAATGTGCCCAAGAGATGGATAACAAAGAGCATTCGGTGGAATTGCTCCAAAATTTCAGCCAAGGATATGACCATAAGGCAATTGTAGAATTGGGATCTACAAAAGAAGGAGATGAGTATTCATGAAAATGGCTTGAAAATTTCAGCCAGGGAGCTGAGAAAGAGATAACTATAGAATGTGGACCTACAATAGAGGAAGAGATGCAACAAAATAATATGCATGAAGGAAGGAGTCATCCAACAGAGCAGTTGGATAGGGTGATTGAACAAATCGGGAGGCTAATGTTGAAGTCAACACAAGAAGCAATTAACAAGGAGAAGTTGAACAGAGGAGGGCCTACAAAAGTAGCAGGGAAGAAGAAGCAATAGCAACAACAAAGTAGAGGAGAAGATAAATATATCCAAGGAAAATTTTGGGATCCAGGTGGATTTCAACATAGTTGGAGAGCTCATGAGTAGGAGCTCGTGAATTTTTCATAGTAGTGGAGTATAATGCAGGAGCATCGCTATCACATCAAAAGAAAGGCAGACGTGGAAGTGAAATTGACACCTCAACACTTTGAAAGAACCAAACCGACCTTAATCAGCTTGGTAGCAGTGTGAATATCTTTTTGATTTTCTCGTTAATTTATTAACTGTACGTAAATTCGGGCCACTGTTTGAAAAGACAGAACAAATTGTAAATCTTTTACATGACTGTAATGTATTACAGGTGTAGGATAAATTCCCTAACTAGTCATTAGGTTGCATTAATTGAGTAAGTAACTGCTTGAACAAAATGTAATATATTTTTAGATAGGAGGATGAAGAGCGAGGAAGCTCTGAGTCCTTAGACAAGTTTTTTTAGTTTGTGTGTGTAGGAGATAGCGACTGTAATGATGTTTTTTATTTGAAATGAATAGAACAGAGAAAATTGATTCAATTGTACATTGTTGATATTGTCTGATTGTTAATATGTATTATGTGAATGTATGATGTTCATAGTGAATGAATGAATAATTGAACAAGTTAAATTGTTTATCTTATGTAAGATTATTCAAGGAGTGCATGTAGAGCGCAAGGAGTGTGTATGAAGAAATATTTTCAACTTAAATCTCAGAAGAGATAGCGGGGAATCTCTGTATGCAGAGTGTGCATATTGAGCAAAAGGAGTGTGTATAGAATCAATCTTGTGTTAAATTTTGAGTTCATGAAGAACATGCGAGGAAGGCACACCAAAAGATTTACAAACTCAAGAGAGGAGCCTCAAGTTTTCCAAATACCTTAGAGGAAAATTTGTGTAGAGAAGCAAAGAGAGACAATGTCACTGAGAACTTTGTAGAGCTCTACTAGGTGGGAATATAGCGAGTGCAAGGAGTGCACAGAAGAATTCTATTTCTAGTTCAGAGAGAAAGAGAAGTGTCAGAGGATACGACACTTACAGAGTTACTGAATACTCTGGAGAAAGACTTGTGCAAGGAGTGCACCAGGCCAACACTCGGATGAGGTGTTGAAGACAGCCAGTTGAAGGTCGGTCAAAGTGCAAGGAGTGCATGTAGAGAGAACGTGTTTCAAGTTAATAAGCTCAGGAGGTTGAGCGCAGAAGAGTGCCAGGAGAAGTACCAGAATTCTTCTAAGGAAGACGTAGAAGGGTTGAGTCCCTTAGAGACAGAACAAGGTTGAGAAGCTTAGGAGATATAGTGCGAAGCTGCACACAGAGTGAAAGTGTACGCAAGGGATGTGATTTAAACTTCATTTACCAAAAGATCAAGAGGAGTAGTGGTTTTAAGTCTCGAGAGGAAACACTTAGAAAAGTTTCTAAGTTTTGAAGAGTTGAAGCGTTCAAAGGTGAATCGCAGAAAACTAAAGTTCAAAGAAAGAACAAGTACGGAGGATTGAGTAGGAGAAATCCTTCAGAAAAGAATTTCAAAGAGTGGATAAGATAAAGGGTCCAAATCCATTCAGGAGGAATCAAAATATTTCAAGTCGTTAGATCTCGAATAAGTAGAGCATTGGTTAGTTGCGAGGAGTTATCAAAATTTCGCAAAACCAAAGGATTTGGAAGAAGCAACGTGAAATTCATGAAACCCGAAAATGTGAAATCCCAAAATCATTGGGACCGTCCATTAAAAGGGGACACATGGAAAGAGATTAGCATTTCGCTGACTCGAGGAGTAGAAAGTTCAAAGGGCTGAGTTGTGGGAATTCGCGAACCACGAAATCGCGACTTGATCACATTTGTTGGCTGGAGAGTGATTGTGGACCATGGATCTGATCCAAATATTTCACAATTTCGGGTATCGAAGAATTAGGAGAACGGAGGTGAATCACATCGGGAGTTCCCGATACGTGAAATCCCGACGCGCTCGAAAGGATTGGGCCCAGCTCATAGTGAAGGGTCATATGGGTGAAGGATAAGGGAGGAGCTAGCATGCACTAGACCCTTGTCGGAATTTCATAACTCGAAAGTTTGAAGGACGGAGATTCGATTGACTCATATAGCCGATACGCGAAATCATGACACGCCTTTTCGGATAAGCATGTGGTCACAAGGTGTGGTCACGTAGAGGAGACTTGCGGTTAGCACTTGTGCACGTGGGAAGAATTTTGTTTCTTAGAAGTTCCAGCAGGGAATCGAAGACTGTTTCAATTCAGTCTTGAGAAGATCCTAAGGGCGGGAGGTCGCACAACACTTGGAGAGAAGGGGGGTCTGCACTAGTTACTCTAGAACAAATCTAAGGAGAAATCATCAATGCACACAAAATTCGAAGAACTTTATGTTGGACCATATATCATTGAAAATATCTTGGGTTTTAATTCTTATATGCTCAAAGATATGAAGGGTAAAATTTTAATGTTGTCTGTTAATAGGCAACATTTGAAAAGTTTTTCGCCTGGAATTTTCTCATTTCCTTGTACATAATTTTTGTTAATTTATTTTGTACATCCTTACTTTTTGACCCCATAGCCCAAAGGTTAGAAGCATCTAGCCATGAAGATTATGGATTCTTGACAACCCACAGGGAGTTATCATCCCACGGTTGGAGACAGTTATTGAAACCATTTTGTGCTTCCTTGATTTCCTTCCACATTATATCTTCCCTACTTCTTTACTCCATTTATTTTTCCTCTTCTACACCTCCCCTTATTCCTTTTTTCTTTAATTCCTTTCTGGTTACTATACTTAGTCATATTTCAATTTTCGCGGGTTCATGGGTTCGCAGGTGCCCACTTGCTTATCTCATGAGTTCACTTTAACACTTGTCCATTTTTCAATTTTGTGGGTTTGCGGGTTCGATCCTTCATTCTCTATTTTCCATGACCTTCACTTTGCACCCCAAGTTCCATGATCTACATTTTGACCATCATCCTTGTCACGGGTGTCGAGCTCCAAAGTATTTCATTCCTATTGCATGTGAGTCTGACCGACCGTACACTTAGTATAATTCTAATCATCTATACAACCGTGGGTTCCCAGGTTAGCGGGTTCGTGAAAAGTTTTATATTCGAACTCTTGCTCGTTTGTGCCTGCCATTTTGTTGTTTTTCCGGATATGCATTAAGTATTTTTTAATGTTAACAATTGTTGTGCATGCCCAAAAAATATCATCATTAATGGCGAAAGGCTTGAGGAATTACTCATTAAATCTCATTAAATATTCATTTTCCAAGGGATTAAAATATCATTATCTTTCCAAAATATTTATTTGAGATTATTATCCAACTGAAGAAATAGTCTTGTCAACCTATGGCAACATCACCTAGACAACAGTTTTGTGGTGATATTATGAATATCTTTGGTCATGAATACCAAAAATTATAGTGTTAAAGAGCATATTTGTATTATTCCTCTCCTTTTGCACAAAAACATGTAATTTGGGCATCTAGAATCCCTCATGTTGGGTGTGTTCCTGAGGTTTTTTATTGTAAGGAACTTGTTGCATGGTGTGTCTACAAGTACATACCAAGTCAAAGAATTATACAACTCTAGGATCATTCTTCGATTTCTCTTTCATTTCAAGCATTTTGCAAGATGTTAAAGTTGCTAGAGCCGACTCTTACTTTCAAAGGTGAAGATTGCAGAGAATTCTTGAAGAAACATAACAATGGGCTTGAACTCTTGCCAGAATATTTGGAGAATCTTGAATCTGTCCCAACAGACATAACCAGAATCTAGGTTGATCCTTTTAAAAACCATTATCAAGAAATTGCATGGCTATTTACCAGGTTGACAGGTCAAGGAAACACTGCTTCTATCTCTCGCATGATTTTATATATTTTTTATTGTACAGTACAGGAACATGCCATTTTTTATTGGGGAAAATTCATTTCTATCGAAATCGTGTCCCAGGTATCACACTATAAAAAGGACAAAAAAATATTTATGGCCTCTTATTTGATATTTTCTATTGTGCATTGTTGTCAATTCCCAAACTTAACCATCATTAAGAGGGCGAATTGTGAAACATATCCAGTTACCTTTTGGTATCAAGCATTACGGAGACATAAGACCCCTCTATGTTTCTATGAATTTTATAATAATTTTGTTTCAGTCTTCAAAAATCTATTGTTGGGGGAAAACACTTCAAGTATATCTGATCAAGCTACCCAATTTTTAGAGAAAAATCGGACAATAGAAAAAATGGAAAATCACAGTATCATAAGGATATTTTGCTCGAAAGAGAATCCTTCTTTTCTCCCGTATCATGTATATGATAAACTATTTATTACAGGGGTGACAAGACAATATAACTTCTGGCTACATTTTTTTCCATGAAAAAAGGAAAAAGAAATGTATTCCCCTGCCATGGAAGATTGGAGAGTTCATGTTAAGAAATATAAATAAAATTGACGAATTTGCAAATCATTTTAACAATGCGAGTTTAAAGTATGCTGAAAATATCAAAGGTTTTGATCCGAACAAAATATGTGTTGGACATATTATTTCAATGGGGTTCAATAACTCTTTCATTCAAACTATATTGAATGAAGAAGAAGAAGGTAACAGACAAAGCACTCCCGTACATAATGTTGGCGATTTAGAAACATTACTTAGCAGTAATGATTTTTACAAGAAAAGGGGAAAAGGTCCCAATGAAAGAAGTGCTCAATCTCCAATTGTTACTGCCAATAATACTACATCTAGTAGCAATGTTCCAATGACCCACCCAGTTAAAATTTTTGTCAACAATAGTTCCAATGGAGGGGGAGAGAAGAATCCTCCCCCTGGAAAAATTGAGAGTTCACACAAGTTTCCCATGAGAAAGAAAA
>ML813378.1:163394-182628 GCA_009831015.1 Picea engelmannii | reverse complement strand
ATTTGTTTGCTCGTAACAAAACTATTATCTCTTGTGATATTATTTAGGAGATGATATCTTTGAGTTTAGTGGCCATTATTTTTTAAAGTGTTTTGTAGTCATTAGTTTTTTCCAAGGAAAATCTCAAGTGAAACCAAATGGATTCTCCCCACATTCGTGAACGACATCCCTAACAAACCTATTAGCATAGTAATGTGCCTAATCCAAGAGGATTTGAACTAAACACCTAGAGAGAATTATCCAAATACTCAACAACATTGATGACAACAAATTAAACAATTCCCTCGATCTTTTTTTTAGATATTGTTACATATAAGCATTGAACAATATTTATCAACTATTAACACTTTTTCCTCCTAGGAGATAAGAACGATAAAGGTAGTGTCTATTTGTGCTCTTTCAAAGATCTTCTCCAAAATAAAGTCCCAATTATTATGTCACACGCCTTAGACTCATGCCTAATTTTACCATCACACCACCTTTTTTATGTTCTCGTATGAGTGTAATGATTCTATGTAAAATTCGTGTGATTGTAACAAAATTACTATTCTCTTGTGATATTATTTGGAGATGATCTCTTTAAGTTTATTGGCCATTACTTTTGAAAGTGTTTTATAGTCATTGGTTTTTTCTCCAAAAAATATTCATAAGAAACTAAAGAAATGTTTCTCCACATTTATGAATGACATCCCTAACAAATCGAATTAACATAGTAATGTTTATCTGTGGAGGATTGGAACTGAACACTTATTAAAATGAATTAATCAAATACCCTATACAATATTGACAACAACAAATTAAACATTTTCCTTAATCTATATTATAAATACTATTACATATAATCATCAAACAATATTTATCAATTATTAACAACTTTTCCGAAACAAGAGTGATAAAGATAACGTCTATTTAACTCTATGAGATACCACAATTGGTGAGAGGTGGGCACACAAGCCTTGTGTCCCTGGATTACGGTTTAACATCCTTACGATCCACAAACCTTGGAAAAGTATTGGTAAGTTTCCAGGCCAACAATTTACATTTTAACCATGTTGTTGCAATGTTAGATTACTTCATATGTTATTAGGGAATAAAATGATGATAATAATATTAATATAATATTAATATATGTTATGAGAGAAGATGATGAAAATAATAATTATTATTATTATACGTTACAGTCACGTTCAACGAAGCATACATATTATTTATTTATTAATTAGTTGAGAATTTAAGATCGAAACACCACGCGAATAATTCTCGTGGTTGCAAACGTCCCGCCAAAACCCAAAATATTTTGTGGTATCCTCAAAATTAAATTCCCTCCTTCCCGCCTCTTGCTTCTGCCTTTGTTTTTCCCTCCTTCGTCTTCTTCAAACCCCCTATTCTCGTCTCCATTCCATTTCAATTTACACTTCTATTCCCATCTTTTCTTCATCCCACGTCCCCAGATCGAATCGCACTGCTGCCGACCAGTCGTTGTTCCTGCTCCATTTTGTGCCAAATTGTAGGTAACAAAGGACTATGGAGAAGGAAATGATTACCCCGGGTGCCCTGGAGGCTGTGCTTGCAAATCCTTCGCCCTCGGAGCCATTTGATATAGTTGTGCAGGTCGTGGATCTCAAGCCTGTAGGGAGCAGCAACACCAGATTCACGTAAACATCTCTGCACATCTGTTACCGTTTAAGATTTTGTTTTTCATCAAGGTTTGTCTTTTTGTTTTAAAAGCTAATTTTTGCACCGGGAGTTGCCCGTGGCCATGGCCGTTGTCTTTAATATGGTGCAGTTTTACTGTTTGTTTCGAGTTTATATAAACTTGATCTGATTGGATGGTACAGATTTTTTGCCAACGATGGAAAGATGGAACTTGAGTTTTGTTTGTGGGTTATTTGAATCCAACTGCAGCAAGAAGACAGTGGTAGTGAGTCTATGGAATGATCTTGCAAAGAAAGAAGGACAAGAGTTGCTTGACAATGTTGATAATGGACCTATAATAGCAGTAAGGGCGACCAAGGTCAGTGATTTCTCAGGTATGTCAGGCCTTACCTAATTGGCTTTGCAGCAATAGTACTAGTGAGCTCTTTAGGATGTTGCAATAGTTGATTAATACAATAGTTTTTATTGGCTTTTGCAGGAGTCTCTTTATCTAATATAGGTAGAAGTACTCTAATGATAAACCCAGATCTCCCCGTTGCTCAAAATCTTCGCTCCTGGTAAGCATTCATAACCATATTGAACGTTGTATGGATTTATTTTATATTTTGCTATCATCTGCCTAGTAAACACTTCCATGGAATCCTTCATACTCTATTACTTGGTAGGTATGACACGGATGGAAAGGGCTCATCTATGGCATCTGTTGGATCCACTCTTCCTGGCGGAACTCAAAGGGCTGGTTCCAAATCCTTATATTCTGAGAGTGCATTTCTTTCTCAAATCATCGAGCCTTCTGTAGGTGAAGGAAAGGTTCGTATTATTGTATTTGCTATGAGATCTGTTTTAGGTATTTTTTCTGGGATAGAATGTTGCTTATTTTTTCTTAATTGCTTCGCTTTTTCCCTTGTCCTGCCAGCTTACTTCAATGTTAGGGTATATATTAGCTTTATTAAGCCTGATCAACCAATGTGGTATCGTGCTTGCAAAACTTGTAATCGTAAAGTAACTAAAGAGATTGGATCAGGTTATTGGTGCGAAGGTTGTCAGAAGCATGAAAATGAGTGTAGCCTAAGGTAACCCAACACCCATCTCTCTATACGCGTTTTCCATACGAGAACGCGAACTTAAACTGAAATTTCTATGTTTAATGCTTATTTGTTCTTATTTTAATGTCATTCAAATCATTTGACCGTAAAATGGTAGCATGCAAACAAGCAGGTGAAGCTAGGGTTGATGAACTTTTTTGAATTTAGAGCAATTGTAGTAAGCTCATTTTTATGAGCATGTTTAGCATAGGGCACTGCCAGGTGTAGATTTTTTTTCTTTCTATACTTTAGCTGTAGAATTCATCAGTTTGCCAACCTATTCTGATGAGGATGGTCCTCAAGATCCTTTTCTGGTGATTTCTCTGACTTTGCCATCAGACCACAAGTTTATATCCCATTTTTATAACTGAGCCTGCGTTTTTTTATTTTTGTTTCCATTGTGGTGGTTTGTTTTAGGTGAATTGATCTAGCATAGCCAACTACCTCTTACAGTGGTGTAATTGTGGTTATAATCTTGATGAATTGATTTTATTGTTAACCCTTTCTTTCTGCTCTAAAGATTCTCAAAAGTTCATAATGTTTCAATAACTTTCTCCTTTTCACGCTTACATGCACTATAGGTATATTATGGTGGTCAAGGTGTTCGATTCAAGGGGTGAAGCTTGGCTTTCTGTTTTCAGTGACCAAGCAGAGAAAATCCTTCGGCACACAGCAGATGAGCTTGCATTTATTAGATCTGAGGTATAGTACTTGCATAGTGCATTACAATTAAACTTCCAATTAGAATTGGGTTCTCTTAAAGCCTAACAATGAGAGATATTTGTGTTTCACAGGAAGCGGATCAGAAGGCTTACCAGATAGAGATTAAGAAGGCAATGTGGGTTCCACACGTCCTTCGTGTCAGCGTAGCACAGATTGAGTACATGAATGAGATGAGGTAGCGCATTACAGTTCGTTCATGTAGCCCAGTAGATTGGAGTGGTGAATGCAAGTATTTGTTAGAAGAAATCTCAAAGATGAAAACCCAAGCATAGAGTAGGTTCCAATTTCTTTTGGAGTGCGTGGCAACATGCAAGCCCAATCCAATTAATATTTCGTCGATGCATCTCATTAACAAAATGTCAAATGTGCAACTTTGATTACTACAGCTTCTATTCGTTTTTCTTTTTCCTTTTTCTCCTTCAAGGCTTTGTACGAGGAAAAAGTGGATCAAAAGGCAGCCAGGAATCAAACCAACTTATAAAAAAGCTTATCGTCCTATTACCTTGTTGCACGCTTGTAATATTATATATGAACTACTGTTTTGTTCCAATGGGAGTTGGTTTTGAGCTAAGGGGCATCCTTTTCAATAAAATAGAAGGTGGGTTTTATTTACTTACATCTTTTTTCCATTGTGCTTTGGGCCGTTTTGAGCCTGGATGCTCCAAACGATCATATGGTATAAATATGGTATGGTATAATATTATTATCAGATACGAATGCTTATTGGACTTTTTGATATGAATGCTTATTGGACTTTTTGATACGAATGCTTATTGGACTTTTTGGACCTCTCCAGATAGTTCTGGAATGTGAAGTGTTATCTTTAGTTTCTTCACTTTTGAAAGGATCTTACATGGGCATGGGATTTCTTAAATGTCATCTCCAAAATGGGCCTGAAATGTGAAGCATTATCTTTACTTTATGGGTATTGGATTTCTTGAATGGTGTCTCCAAAATGGGCTTGAAATGTGAAGCATTATCTTTAGTTTATGGGTATTGGATTTCTTCAATGGAGGTGTCTCCAAAATGGGCCTGAAATGTGAAGCATTATCTTTAGTTTATGGGTATGGTATTTCTTGAATGGTGTCTCCAAAATGAGTTTGAAATGTGAAGCATTATCTTTAGTTAATTCACTTTTGAAAGGAGATCTTACATGGATTTCTTAGTTTGTGTTTCCAAATGGACTTGGACTTTGAAGCATCCATCGTCTTTAATTTTTAAAGGATTTTACATGACATTTTAATTTGGAAATGCCAAGATACTTGAAACATATTGGATTGATGGATTGATTGCAAATTTTGCCAAAATCATTAAAACAGTGGATTGATGGCAACTTTTGCCAAAACCCTTAAAACAGTGGATTGATGTATTGACTGCAACTTTTGTTGTATCTAATGGATACATAAACTAAGAGGATAAATTGTTAATAAAAAAATCTGAGTTTCTTAAATATAGACCGATGATATAGATTTAAATATTGATATGGCTAGTATCTTAGCAAAGGTTAATGTACTTGTCCCTCTTAGTACTGATATTGTATTTATTTTTAAATACCTACAAGAAGGTTGCTATTGCGACATCTTGGAGTGTCGCTCCCATAGCAACCACGTCGAAGATGATACCTCTTAACATCGCTCTTCCCACGTTCTAGACGTCTCTCTTGCCACCTTCAAGACATCGGTATTGCCATGTTCAAGATGTCTCTATTGCCACGTATAAGACGTCTCTCTTGCCACGTTCCTGACGTCTCTCTTCCCTCGCTCTAGACGTCTCTCTTGCCACCTTCAAGACGTTGGTCTTGCCACATTCAAGACATCTCTCTTGCCACGTTTAAGACGTCGCTCTTGCCACGTTCAAGACGTTGCTCTTGCCACGTTCCATATGTCTCTATTGCCACGTTTCAGACGTCTCTCTTGCCACATTCAAGACGTCGGTCTTGCCACATTCAAGACGTCGCAATAACGACGAACTCTATGTCGCTGGAAAAGAGACGTCATGTGAAACGACGTTTGAGGGGGTCGGTTGTTTGTCGTTCTCCCGACAATATAAAGTGGCAATTGCGTCGAATGCGCCGTCGGAATTTGACCCAAATGTACTAGTGCTAGGAAAATACGCATAAAGGGTGAAACATCCCACTAAACCGGTGAAACATCCCACTAAACCAATCTAAACAAAACCCCAAAACCATGTGCTAGAGAATGAAACATTGTGCTAATATCATCAATCATCTCAAAACCATGGGGCACTCTAGAACTATGTACAGGGTAGTTAGCCCTCATCAATAAATGTGCCAATATGTAATGACCAATGGAGCATTCCATGATATGAGTCAACCAACCTCCTTGAAATCTCAACCACATGCTAAAAATAAGGCCCCAAAGCTAAGGCACTCATGAATATATGTCAAACATCGAATGAAAAGCACACTTCCCAAGGCATGCATCTTGGGGATATGTTCCCTAGAGTGAGGGCACACTATATCAAGGAGTATCAAGTAATGAGAAATAAAACTCAGGGAAAACCCTTAGTTGATGGGTATCCCTCTCCATGAATGTGCTAAGGGTCAAAAAAGAGTGAACCACATATGTAAGACCCTCATCAAGCCCAATTCTCTATCAATATCCACATGTAATATGCAAGCCTCCAAATATGCAATGATTCCCCAAGAGATGATGCTAAATGAAACAATAAGTATCAAATCCACAACCGATAGCCATTAAGAAACACATCCTCCAAACACAACCTGCTTGGGTAGGGTCTTCAAACTAGTACAATGTCTCATACAATATGAGGGGTAACATGTAGAATAATTAAAATGCAAAAACAAACAAAGAACTGGTTCTAGTTTAGTTTATGACAGATATTAATTCCAAGATAGTTATCTTACGAGACTTATTCCATTGAGTTGTGGTTATCATAAAAAAATAGGTGGCATTTCTAGAATTGATGATCAGTATCTTTGTTTTATCAATATTTACAGTCATCTCAAAGTCTAATTACATCCTAACTGAATCCTAATTAGATCCTAACTAAAATGGAGAAACCAATGAAATACATTGTAACTGATGTCAAGGAGAAGAATAAATTGATTGTGCACTTTGAGACCAATTTCTATACATTATTCTTGGTGGTACCCCCGACTTTACCTGTATAACTTAAGGATTCCACCCTCTCTTAGGCTATAATAAGTACTGTTCATATTCCATTAAACAAATTCTTAGTCTAGCTATCATTTAGGGCTTCCCTTTCTCATTAGTCTATCTGTTTTGTGCTAATCAACATTCTTAGTAAGATGTGCACCATGGTGCCTTATAGAAAGACAATCAAGAGATAATAAGTTGCAACAAACATATTCTTTAAGAGGGTCTGGGTGCCTCTTGGGATACCACCACAGAGCATTATTTTAGTCACTGGTTTTTTTTAATAAATAAATTTACGGTCGTCGCTCTTGCGACGAACGTACTAATTTTATGTAACAAATTAGCTATACTATCGACGAAAAACGTACGTTGATAGTATAGTTAATTCGTCGAAAAATATCAATACATTCGTCGCAAGAGAGACGACCTAGGTATCGTCGCTCTTGAGACAATAAAGTTAACTTGTCGCTCTAGCCACGATATCCCTTGTTTGTCTCTTTTGCGACGATATCCCTTCGTTGTCGCTCTTGCAATGACCATTGTTGGTCGTCTCTCTTGCAACAACGACCTTGAGTATTGTCGGGCTTGTGACGTTTTCCTAAGTTCATCGCACTTACCACGTCACGTGAAGCAACGTTTGGGAGACCCAAGATTCGTCACAATACCCACAACATAACGTCGCAAGAGCGTTGAAAGAGCCGTCGCAAAATGATCCAAATTTACTAGTGTGAGTTGGCATTGCATGCATAAGCCAAGTCTCAAGGGAGAGTTTTCATGCAAAGTTCAGTCAAGTGACAATTTGAGTTGTAAAGGCATGCTGCCTATTACTAATTAGAACTTACTCTTCTCTTCCTCCCTACACCTTTATATATAGAGTTTGACCCTCATTCACATTGTTATGCCGTGCAAGATTGAATAAAAGGAGTATCTTTACAGATGATTGAGAGTGGGCAGCAAGCATATGATTCAGTTGTCTACATAGTGAGAAAGGACAGCGTATGAGTCTATTGTCTAAGGGCAACGTTTGAGTTAATTTACAGTCAGCTAATATACACAGGTGGAAAGGGAGCAAAATATAATTTATTGTGTAAAAGGGCAGCAAAGAATTTTTGAGAAGTGCTGATATATAACAACATTAAAAGGACATCATGTATTTCATTATTTGTTGTTCATACAATCCAGTATTTTCATGATGGTGGTTTACTGTACATGATATTACATATTACTTGCAATTAAAGGAAGATTGTTTGCTAGAGGTTTCTCCCCTTTTGGGTTTCTCCAAGGTAAATTTGTGTGTATGTGTGAGATTCTATTTGAGTACCTCTTCTACTTTTATTCATCATTTCGAGTATCCATTTTGTTGGTTGATAAATCAAATTTTTTTTAAAGCATTGAAGAAACTAAAGAAATAATATGCATATTAAATCAAGCTCAATATTTTAACACCCATTAGGTTATTGCTAGTTTTCTCCCCTTTTGGGTTTCTCCAGGGTAAATTTTTGTGCATATGTGAGATTCTATTTGAGTACCTCTTCTTCTTAGGTTCATCATTTCAAGTCTCCATTTTGTTGGATGATAAATCAAATTTTGTTTAAAGCGTTGAAGAAACTGAAGAAATAATAAGCATATTACATCAAGCTCAATATTATAACACCCATTAGGTTATTGTTAGGATCAATCATGTTGTTGAAATGAGTTTTTGATGCTCGGATTTATTTTTTGCAAAAGAGGTTCATCATCCAAAATGATGTGGTGCAAAGACTACTTTTAATGTCCTTATGAAATTTTTTGTTCACATGAATTAATTTAGCATATACTGTATTCATGGTTTATCTGAAATCATTTCCAGAAATTCGATTTCAAATTCAAATTGTTTTAAATAATCCGCATATTAAATCAAGCTCAATATTTTAACATCCATTAAGTTATTGTTAGGATCAATCATGTTGTTGAAATGAGTTTGTGATGCTCAGATTTATTTTGTACAAAAGAGGTTCATCCTCCAAAATGAAGTGGTGCAAAGACAACTTTAAATGTCCTTGTGAAATTTTTTGTTCACATGAATTAATTTAGCATATACTATATTCATGGTTTATCTTGTAAATGTGTTGAACCTACATAGAATAGATCTAGCTAAACAATGATACACACATTTGCAAAGAGAATAGAAGGAAGAAGAAGGAGAGAAAGAATGGAAGAATTATCATTAACCGTTGTGAATAATGAATAATTTACACATGATATACTATGTATAACTCAATGAGGTCGACTTGATGTGAACCAAGTCTCCATAGTGGTGGTATAGAGTGATCTGGACACACACCAGCAATTACGGTAGTGAACTTCCACCTATTCTAATCTCTCAGGCAGTTACGGGAGCAAACTGCCACCTAGTTGAGTTAACTTGTCAACTAGTCTTCAGTTAATTGACTGAACAGAGAGTAGTGAGGAGTTAACTCAGTGAATCAAGGCTAATGCACCACTCTGGTGATGATACCAAGGCAAAGTCGAATTAGCATGATGATGATCCCAATGCAACATATAAACTCAACTCAACTAGTCAAACTGAACTGTCAACGGAAAGAGAATATTCTCCCCTAAAATATAGGAGACTAGATAATGACTAATAAACAAATAAAAAACTTAGGAAAAAGAAATCCTAGGTGTGTGTGAAGTAACTCCAACATATCTGAAATCCTTTTCAGAAATTTGATTTCAAATTCAAATTGTTTTTATTTTTTCTTATTAACAAATGAACGTAAATTTGTAAAAAGTGCAAATATCATTCCAATTATTTTTAAGAATATCTACATAATGATCAATTTACAAAAAGAAGTTGGTTGACAAATTATTGGCCACCGCCTTGTATCAAAAGGAGACATTAATACTCTGAAACCCTAAACATCATAAAATCTAAGGCGAGGCATTAACAGAGGAAAATCCCACATGCAGTTTACGATTACCTTAACATTTGTATATCGTTCTTAATGGTAGCCAATTTTGTACACAATAATAGAAATATGCGCTACTCGGATTCCCACTCGCTTTAATATCCTACGATCGATAAAACTGCACACAGGGATTAGTACACTCCAGATAAAGGCTCCATTATTACTACCCTGGCAGGCTATCGCCAACAATCAAATAGATGCTAGATGCCTTTTTGGTGACAATGGATATGTAGTGTTCACATTTATAGCTTATCATTATAGACTTTTCAATTCCACATGAGGGTAGACTTCATGTAGTGTGATTTGGTAATATCCTATGGTCAGTAAAACTGCACACATGGATTAGTACACTCCAAATAAAAGCTCCATTATCACTACCCTGACAGGCTATGACCAACAATCAAATAGATGCCTTTTTGGTGATGATTGATATGTACTGTTCACATTCACAACTTATCATTTTAGACTTTCCAGTTCCACAGTAGAGTAGGTAGTGTAGTATGATTTGGTTCATCTATGTCTCTGGGAATTGGCAATTGGGCAAAAAGGAGTAAGCCCTCTTTATTTTATATCCCTCTTATCGTTTCAATCAAATTAAGCTTCCTCTCATGTATGTGACTGTTTGCAGGAAGATTGGGTGAGTGAAGAGAGAAATTAAGAAAATAATGAACGCCACGAGAATACAAGCAACATTCTCCAAGAGGTGGAATGGGCTTTTCAAGAAGGCTAACGAGTTATCAATTTTATGTGATGCATACTTTGGGCTTAACGTCTACAACACCGCTGGGAAGCTCTTCGAATTTTCTAGCTCCAGGTTCATGTACTTTTTCTCTTTACTGCATTGCATTTCACCATCACTAGTTTGCTTAGCTCTATAAAACATGCTCCCACGTTCACAACAAAATGGAAGCGATTTTACCTCATGCTTACTCGACTACCATGCTAAGAGATTAGAAAAATATTCACCTAACCCATATCAACTAAATCTGTTAGTCTCCAATAATAGAGTAGTAATATATCTTAAAAGAGGAGTCATAGCCTGATGATACAAATTCTCATTTCCATGCAAATATGATATACGATAGACTCATGGAACAGTATCGTATTCCTTTCCCTCTCTTGGAAAATGGAAGAGCTCACACTGGAATTTTTTTCATGGTATTCCTTTCCCTTGCTTGGAAAATAGAAGAGCTCACATGTATATGATATATTTGGGAAAAGCCCATAAGGTCTCTTTGTATTCTAGCACTACCGTTGGATCTAAATTGCTTCTCAAAATCCTCACACGAGAGGCCTTTCTTCTTGGAACTTTATTATCATATATACATAGATATGAGATAGCCTTATGCGTAAAATGTCGTAGCCTCATGACATATCCACCTACAATATCCAAAAACACTTTACCTTTGTCTTGAAGGTACACTTTTAAACATCCTCACCTCTGGCTTTTCAGAATAAACATGAAGAAACACGTAATTCAGTTTGAAGGATTATTTTGTAGTCTTGTATGGTGATATTGTCACCAGTGATAGGCTAGTATGGGGATAGTGTAAGTGTGAGCACATCCTATTATAGTTTAGTATGGGGATAGTGTAAGTGTAAGCACATCCTATAAACATACTTAATGTAAAGACCTATTACTACCTATTCATTTAGTCATATAATAGGTCTGACTATTCATTATATATTTCCATATCTATGGATTTAGTCATATAATAAGTTTGAGAATCCATTATATACTTCCAAGCTTCATAAACAAGGACTAAGTAGCTATGCAGCACTTGTTAATTTATGTATCCTACACCTGGTCTGCATCCTTGTTTATTTATGTATCCTACACCTGGTCAACATCCTGTGATAGTCACATGAGCGTTTGGCTTAATTAGTGTGTATAATCCATATTTTCCCACAAAAACATTAGCATTATTAGAAATAATAAAACACTTTTTCTAATAATTCCCCCCCCCTCCCATATAGAGGGTGGGAGGGAGGTATTATTAGAAAAAGTGTTTTATTATTTCTAATAATGCCCCCCCCCCTCTAAAACACTTTTTCTAATAATTCCCCCCTCCCACCCTCTATACTCTATAAAGGGTGGGAGGGGGGGGGAATTATTAAAAAAAAGTGTTTTATATTAAAACACTTTTTCTAATAATGCCCCTCGGCTCATAAATGAAAACTGACTTGGTAATCAACATCATAAACTGGTTCAATATAAACTGGTAGTGTTTGCTTTTATTTTTGACTTGTATGCTTTTTCTACTTCAATTGGTTATTAAACTACAGGTATAATAAAACATAGATCTTAACAAGAAGGTAATAAAAGAGTCATTTAATTTATTTTAATAATTAATTAAATTTAAATTAAAAACTATGAAAAACTCACTTAGCATCATAAACTGGTTGTGTTTGCTTTTATTTTTTACTTGTATGCTTTTTCTATTTCAATTGGTTATTAAACTACAGGTATAATAAAACATAGATCTTAACAAGAAAGTAATAAAAGAGTCATTTAATTTATTTTAATAATTAATTAAATTTAAATTAAAAACTATGATAAACAAATTAAGAGAATAATAAAAAATAATTAATTAAATTAAAATTAAAAACTATGATGAACAAATTAAGAAAATAATAAAACATAGAGAAACATAGACCCTAACACACAAACATAGACCCTAACACACAAACATAGACCCTAACACACAAATATAGACCCTACAAGAGAATAATAAAACATAGACCCTTGACAAGAGAATAATATAATTAATAAAATTAAGAGGGTAATAAAACATAGACTCTAACAAGAGAGTAATAAAACATAGACCCTAACTATTATGGTAATAAAAGAGTTATTTAGTCTATTTTAATAATTAATTAAATTTAAATTAAAAACTATGATAAACAAGTCCAAAGGGGTTGGATTCAATGGTAGAAAGCTAAGAGTTTGTCACTCTTGAGCAAGGTTCAATTCTCAAGAAAGGTTCAATTCTCGTGAAGGATTTACTTAAATAAACAAATTACAAAACAAAAAAAAACTATGATAAACAAAATTAAGAGAATAATAAAAATAATGAATTAAATTTAAATTAAAAATTATAATAAACAAATTAAAAGAATAATAAAACATAGACCCTAACACCCTGAGTAATAAACAATTAATCAAATTGGATTGTTAGAGTATTATAAAATGCAATACACAAACATAGAGAATAATAAAACACAGATCCTAACAAGAGGGTAATAAAAGAGTCATTTAATTTAATTAAATTTAAATTAAGAATAATACAACATAAATCCTAACAAGAAAACATATTTTAATAATTAATTAAATTTAAATTAAAAACTATAAATCCTAACAAGAAAATATATTTTAATAATTAATTAAATTTAAATTAAAAATTATGATAATATAATTTTTCTAATAAAACCCCCCATTTATAATAAAACATAGATCTTAACAAGAAGGTAATAAAAGAGTCATTTAATTTATTTTAATAATTAATTAAATTTAAATTAAAAACTATGAAAAACTAACTTGGTAATCAACATCATAAATTGGTTCAATATATACTGGTAGTGTTTGCTTTTATTTTTGACTTGTATGTTTTTTATACTTCAATTGGTTATTAAACTACAGGAATAATAAAACATAGATCTTAACAAGAAGGTAATAAAAGAATCATTTAATTTATTTTAATAATTAATTAAACTTAAATTAAAAACTATGATAAACAAATTAAGAAAATAATAAAAAATAATTAATTAAATTTAAATTAAAAACTATGATAAACAAATTAAAAAAATAATAAAACATATACAAACATATACAAACATAGACCCTAACACACAAATATAGACCCTAACACACAAATATAGACCCTACAAGAGAATAATAAAACATAAACCCAATAAAACATAGACCCTTGACAAGAGAATAATATAATTAATAAAATTAAGAGGGTAATAAAACATAAACATATTTTAATAATTAATTAAATTTAAATTAAAAACTATAAATCCTAACAAGAAAATATATTTTAATAATTAATTAAATTTAAATTAAAAATTATGATAATATAATTTTTCTAATAAAACCCCCCATTTATAATAAAACATAGATCTTAACAAGAAGGTAATAAAAGAGTCATTTAATTTATTTTAATAATTAATTAAATTTAAATTAAAAACTATGAAAAACTAA
Source organism: Picea engelmannii (assembly GCA_009831015.1). Lineage (NCBI taxonomy): Eukaryota > Viridiplantae > Streptophyta > Pinopsida > Pinales > Pinaceae > Picea > Picea engelmannii. The sequence goes on along the minus strand of ML813378.1, from coordinate 168,869 downwards.
CTTGGTAATCAACATCATAAATTGGTTCAATATATACTGATAGTGTTTGCTTTTATTTTTGACTTGTATTCTTTTTATACTTCAATTGGTTATTAAACTACAGGAATAATAAAACATAGATCTTAACAAGAAGGTAATAAAAGAGTCATTTAGTTTATTTTAATAATTAATTAAACTTAAATTAAAAACTATGATAAACAAATTAAGAAAATAAAATAAAAATAATTAATTAAATTTAAATTAAAAACTATGATAAACAAATTAAAAAAATAATAAAACATATACAAACATAGACCCTAACACACAAATATAGACCCTAACACAAATATAGACCCTACAAGAGAATAATAAAACATAAACCCAATAAAACATAGACCCTTGACAAGAGAATAATATAATTAATAAAATTAAGAGGGTAATAAAACATAGACTCTTACAAGACAATAATAAAACATAGACCCTAACAATTGTTATGGTAATAAAGAGTTATTTAGTCTATTTTAATAATTAAATAAATTTAAATTAAAAACTATGATAAATAAGTCCAAAGGAGTTGGATCTAATGGTAGAAAGCTAAGAGTTTGTCCCTCTTGAGCAAGATTCAATTCTTGTGAAGGCTTTACCTAAATAAACAAATTAACAAACAAAAAAAACTATGATAAACAAAATTAAGAGAATAATAAAAATAATTAATTAAATTTAAATTAAAAATTATGATAAACAAATTAAGAGAATAATAAAACATAGAATAATAAATTGAGTTGTTAGAGTATTATAATATGCAATACACAAACATAGAGAATAATAAAACATAGATCCTAACAAGAGGGTAATAAAAAAGTCATTTAATTTATTTTAATAATTAATTAAATTTAAATCAAGAATAATAGAACATAAACCCTAACAAGAAAACATATTTTAATAATTAATTAAATTTAAATTAAAAACTATAAATCCTAAGAAGAAAATATATTTTAATAATTAACTAAATTTAAATTAAAAATTATGATAATATAATTTCTCTAATAAAGCCCCCACTTATAATAAAACATAAATCTTAACAAGAAGATAATAAAAGAGTCATTTAATTTATTTTAATAATTAATTAAATTTAAATTAAAAACTATGAAAAACTGACTTGGTAATCAACATCATAAACTGGTTCAATATATACTAGTAGTGTTTGCTTTTATTTTTTATAAAAAGTAGACTTTAACAAGAGAATAATAAAACATAGACCCTAATAATTGTTATGGTAATAAAAGAGTTATTTAGTCTATTTTAATAATTAATTAAATTTAAATTAAAAACTATGATAAACAAGTCCAAAAGGGTTGGATCCAATGGTAGAAAGCTAAGTGTTTGTCACTCTTGAGCAAGGTTCAATTCTTGTGAAGGCTTTACCTAAATAAACAAATTAACAAACAAAAAAGAACTATGATAAACAAAATTAAGAGAATAATAAAAATAATTAATTAAATTTAAATTAAAAATTATGATAAACAAATTAAGAGAATAATAAAACATAGACCCTAACACCCTGAGTAATAAACAATTAATCAAATTGGGTTGTTAGAGTATTATAAAATGCAATACACAAACATAGAGAATAATAAAACATAGATCCTAACAAGAGGATAGGGTAATAAAAGAGTCATTTAATTTATTTTAATAATTAATTAAATTTAAATTAAGTATAATAGAACATAAACCCTAACAAGAAAATATATTTTAGTAATTAATTAAATTTAAAGTAAAAACTATAAATCCTAACAAGAAAATATATTTTAATAATTAATTAAATTTAAATTAAAAATTATGATAATATAATTTCTCTAATAAAACCCCCAGTTATAATAAAACATAGATCTTAACAAGAAGGTAATAAAAAAGTCATTTAATTTATTTTAATAATTAATTAAATTTAAATTAAAAACTATGAAAAACTAACTTGGTAATCAACATCATAAACTCGTTCAATATATACTAGTAGTGTTTGCTTTTATTTTTTACTTGTATGTTTTTTCTACTTCAATTGGTTATTAAACTATAGGTATAAAACATAGATCTTAACAAGAAGGTAATAAAAAAGTCATTTAATTTATTTTAATAATTAATTAAATTTAAATTAAAAACTATGAAAAACTAACTTGGTAATCAACATCATAAACTCATTCAATATATACTAGTAGTGTTTGCTTTTATTTTTTACTTGTATGCTTTTTCTACTTCAATTGGTTATTAAACTATAGGTATAATAAAACATAGATCTTAACAAGAAGGTAAGAAGGTAATAAAAGAGTCATTTAATTTATTTTAATAATTAATTAAATTTAAATTAAAAATTATGATAAACAAATTAATAGAATAATAAAAAATAATTAATTAAATTTAAATTAAAAACTATGATAAAAAAATTAAGAGAATAATAAAACATAAACCCTACAAGAGAATAATATAATTAATAAAATTAAGAGGGTAATAAAACATAGACTCTAACAAGAGAATAATAAAGCATAGACCCTAACAATTGTTATGGTAATAAAGAGTTATTTAGTCTATTTTAATAATTAATTAAATGTAAATTAAAAACTATGATAAACAAGTCTAAAGGGATTGGATCCAATGGTAGAAAGCTAAGAGTTTGTAACTCTTGAGCAAGGTTCAATTCTCGTGAAAGCTTTACCTAAATAAACAAATTAACAAACAAAAAAAAAACTATGATAAACAAAAATAAGAGAATAATAAATATAATTAATTAAATTTAAATTAAAAATTATGATAAACAAATTAAGAGAATAATAAAACATAGGCGCTAACACCGTAATAAACAATTAATCAAATTGGGTTGTTAGAGTATTATAAAATGCAATACACAAACATAGAGAATAATAAAACATAAATCCTAACAAAAGGGTAATAAAAGAGTCATTTAATTTCTTTTAATAATTAATTAAATTTAAATTAAAAATAATAGAACATAAATCCAACAAGAAAACATATTTTAATAATTAATTAAATTTAAATTAAAAACTATAAATCCTAACATGAAAATATATTTTAATAATTAATTAAATTTAAATTAAAAATTATGATAAACAATTAATCAAATTGGGTTGTTAGAGTATTATAAAATGCAATGCACAAAGATAAATCCTAACAAAAGAATAATAAAACATAGATCTTAACAATTAATTAATTTTAATAATAAAACAAAATAATTAATTTATTTTAACATAGATCCTAACAAAAGAGTCATTTAATTTATTTTAATAATTAATTAAATTTAAATTAAAACTATGATAAACAATTAATCAAATTGGGGTTGTTAGAGTATTATAAAATGCAATGCACAAACATAGACCCTAACAAGAGAATAATAAAACATAAATCCTAACAAAAAAGTAATAATAGAGTCATTTAATTTATTTTAATAATTAATTAAATTAAAATTAAAAACTATAATAAATAAATTAAGAAAATAATAAAAAATAATTAATTAAATTTAAATTAAAAACTATGATAAACAAATTAAGAAAATAATAAAACATAGACCCTAACACACAAATATAGACCCTAAAGAGAATAATAAAATTGATAAAATTAAGAGGGTAATAAATCATATAAACCCTAAAGAGAATAATAAAATTAATAAAATTAAGAGGGTAATAAAACATATAGACCCTAAAGAGAATAATAAAATTAAGAGGGTAATAAAACATAAACCCTAACAAGAGAATAATAAAACATAGACCCTAACAATTGTTATGGTAATAAAAGAGTCATTTAGTTTATTTTAATAATTAATTAAAATAAACTAAATTCAATTCTTGTGAGGATTTCACTTGGAACCATGAAACACTTTGAAGTAGTGGTTCTCAAGGTTAGGACAAATTAACAAACAAAAAAAACTATAATAAACAAATTAAGAGAATAATAAAACATAGACCCTAACAATTGTTATGGTAATAAAAGAGTCGTTTAGTTTATTTTAATAATTAATTAAAATAAACTAAATTCAATTCTAGTGAGGACTTCACTTGGAACCATGAGACACTTTGAGGTAGTGAGACACTTTGAGGTAGTGGTTCTCAAGATCCATACAAATTAACAAACAAAAAAAACTATGATAAACAAATTAAGAGAATAATAAAACATAGACCCTAACACCCTAACAATTTTAGTTTATTTTAATAATTAATTAAATTTAAATTAAAAACTAGGATAAACCAATAATAAAACATAGACCCTAAAGAGAATAATAAAATTAATAAAATTCAGAGGGTAATAAAACATAAACCCTAACAAGAGAATAATAAAACATAGACCCTTACAATTGTTATGGTAATAAAAAAGTTATTTAGTTTATTTTAATAATTAATTAAAATAAACTAAATTCAATTCTTGTGAGGACTTCACTTAGAACCATGAGACACTTTGAGGTAGTGGTTCCAAGGTCCGAACAAATTAACAAATAAAAAAAACTATGATAAACAAATTAAGAGAATAATAAAACATAGACCCTACCAATTGTTATGGTAATAAAAGAGTCATTCAGTTTATTTTAATAATTAATTAAAATAAACTAAATTCAATTCTCGTGAGGACTTCACTTGGAACCATGAGACACTTTGAGGTAGTGGTTCCCAAAGTCGAGACAAATTAACAAACAAAAAAACTATGATAAACAAATTAAGAGAATAATAAAACATAGACCCTAACACCCTAACAATTTTAGTTTATTTTAATAATTAATTAAATTTAAATTAAAAACTATGATAAACCAATTAAGAGAATAATAAAATATAGAAAATAATAAAACATAGAGAATTGTTAGGGTAATAAAAAAGTTATGTAGTTTATTTTAATAATTAATTAAATTTAAATTAAAAAATATGATAAACAAATAATAAAATATAGAGAATTGTTAGGGTAATTAAAAAGTCATTTAATTTATTTTAATAATTAATTAAATTTAAATTAAAAACTATGAGAAACAAATTAAAAGAATAATAAAAAAATAACATAAACCCTAACACCCTAACAATTGTTAAGGTAATAAAACTTCACTTGAAACCATAAAACACTTTGAGGTAGTGGTTCCCAAGTTCCAGACAAATTAACAAACAAAAAAAACTATGATAAACAAATTAAGAAAATAATAAAACATAGACCCTAACAATTGTTATGGTAATAAAAGAGTCATTCAGTTTATTTTAATAATTAATTAAAATAAACTAAATTCAATTCTCATGAGGACTTCACTTGGAACCATGAGACACTTTGAGGTAGTGGTTCCCAAGGTCCGGACAAATTAACAAACAAAAAAAATTGTGATAAACAAATTAAGAGAATAATAAAACATAAACCCTAACAATTTTAGTTTATTTTAATAATTAATTAAATTTAAATTAAAAACTATGATAAACCAATTAAGAGAATAATAAAATATAGAAAATAATAAAACATAGAAAA
>ML813378.1:141223-161698 GCA_009831015.1 Picea engelmannii | reverse complement strand
AACACCCTAACAATTGATAGAATTGTTAGGGTAATAAAAGTGTCATTTAATTTATTTTAATAACCCTAAATAACCCTAACAATTTAGTTTATTTTAATAAATAATTAAATTAAAATTAAAAACTATGATAACACCCTAACAACCATTGTTAGAGTAATAAAAATGTCATTTAGTTTATTTTAATAATTAATTAAATTTAAATTAAAAACTATGATAAACAAATTAATCAAAATGCAATACACACAAAAACAAATTAATCAAAATGCAATACACACAAACAGAGACCCTAAATAACCCTAACAAGAAAATAATAAAAGAATCATTTAATTTATTTTAATAATTAATTAAATTTAAATTAAAAATTGTTATAAACAAAAAGAGAACAATAAAAAATAATTAATTAAATTTAAATTAAAAACTATGATAAACAAATTGTTAGGGTAATAAAAGAGTAATGTAGTTTATGTTAATAATTATTTAAATTTAAATTAAAAAATATGTTAAACAATTAATCAAATATAGAGAATTGTTAGGGTAATAAAAGAGTCATTTAGTTTATTTTAATAATTAATTAAATTTAAATTAAAAACTATGATAAACAAATTAAGAGAATAATAAAAAATAACATAAACCCTAACACCCTAACCATTGTGAGGGTAATAAAAGTGTCATTTATGTTCCTAAAAGGCTAATTTAAAAGCAATATGAGTGCATGGGAAAAGCAAAATGAGGATGTCTATAAATTATTATATATATGTAAAGGAGGGCAGACTTACTTTTTTGCCCAGTTGCTAGTAAGGTTTCCAAACTGAAAGGAGGGAAGGATGTAAGTTGTATTTGATTGCTTTGTTAAATAGTAGTGTGGGTGGAGCCAGGAAAACTAGAAAGTGTTTCAATGCCTCGTGACTTGGTAAAGCTTTCAACAATGCCTCCTTCCTATAACTAAGTGTTGACGGGCCTTGAAAGGCTTTGATTCTGGGCCGACCCACCCCACCCTCCTATTCATTCCTTCCTTATTTATTTAATGAAGCAAGCTACTTGGATTTTTTTCCGGCCAACTCTTCATTATATAATAAGCTCTTCATTATATAATAAGGGGGTTTACCAGGTATTTATATAATCTTTTCTCATTTCCCCCTCAAAAGGCCTGTGACCATTGTTTTCAGATTCAAAACTATGATAAACAAATTAAGAGAATAATAAAAAAATAACATAAACCTTAACACCCTAACCATTACTCTTCATATAAAGGGGTTTATCATGTATTTATATAATCTTTTCTCAACTAAAGGTTTCCCCCTCAAAGAGGTCTGTGACCATTGCTTTCAGATTCAAAACTATGATAAACAAATTAAGAGAATAATAAAAAATAACATAAACCCTAACACCCTAATAAACAAATTAAGAGAATAATAAAAAATAACATAAACCCTAACACCCTAACCATTACTCTTCATTATATAAGGGGGTTTACCAGATATTTATATAATCTTTTCTTAAGTGGAGGTTTCCCCCTCAAAGAGGCTCTTCATTATATAAGGGGGTTTACCAGGTATTTATATAATCTTTTCTCATTATATAAGGGGGTTTACCAGGTATTTATATAATCTTTTCTCAACTGGTTTCCCCCTCAAAGAGGCCTGTGACCATTGCTTTCAGATTCAAAACTATGATAAACAAATTAAAAGAATAATAAAAAATAACATAAACCCTAACACCCTAACCATTGTTAAGGTAATAAAAGCAAAGAGGCCTGTGACCATTGCTTTCAAATTCAAAACTATGATAAACAAATTAAAATAATAATAAAAAATAACATAAACCCTAACACCCTAACCATTGTTAAGGTAATAAAAGTGTCATTTAGTTTATTTTAATAATTTATTTATATAATATTTATATAATCTTTTCTTAAGTGGAGGTTTCCCCCTCAAAGAGGCATGTGATAAGGGGGTTTACCAGGTATTTATATAATCTTTTCTCAACTGAGGTTTCCCCCTCAAAGAGGCCTGTGACCATTGCTTTCAGATTCAAAACTATGATAAACAAATTAAAAGAATAATAAAAAATAGCATAGACCCTAACACCCTAACCATTGTTAAGGTAATAAAAGTGTCATTTAGTTTATTTTAATAATTAATTAAATTTAAATTAAAAACTATGATAAACAAATTAAGAAAATAATAAAAAATAATTAATTAAATTTAAATAAAAACTGATAAATTATTTTAATAATTAATTAAATTAAAATTAATTAATTAAGAGAATAATTAAAAATTAATTAATTAAATTTAAATTAAAAACTATGATAAACAAATTAAGAGAATAATTAAAAAATAATTAATTAAATTTACTATGATAAACAAATTAAGAGAATAATAAAACATAGAACCTAACAAGAGGGTAATAAAAAAATCATTTAATTTATTTTAATAATTAATTAAATTTAAATTAAAAAATATGATAAACAAATTAATCAAAATGCAATACACAAACAGAGACCCTAAATAACCCTAACAAGAGAATAATAAAAGAATCATCTATGATAAACAAATTAAGAGAAAAATTAAAAAATAATTAATTAAATTTACTATGATAAACAAATTAAGAGAATAATAAAACATAGAACCTAACAAGACGGTAATAAAAAAATCATTTAATTTATTTTAATAATTAATTAAATTTAAATTAAAAAATATGATAAACAAATTAATCAAAATGCAATACACAAACAAAGACCCTAAATAACCCTAACAAGAGAATAATAAAAGAATCATTTAATTTATTTTAATAATTAATTAAATTTAAATTAAAAATTATTATAAACAAATTAGAATTGTTAGAGTAATAAAAGAGTTATTTAGTTTATTTTAATAATTAATTAAATTTAAATAAAAAACTATGATAAACAAATTAAGAAAATAATAAAAAATAATTAATTAAATTTAAAATAAAAACTATGATAAACTATTTTAATAATTAATTAAATTTAAATTAAAAGCTATGATAAACTATTTTATGATAAACAATTTTAAGAAAATAATTAAAAATAATTAATTAAATTTAAATTAAAAACTATGATAAACTATTTTAATAATTAATTAAATTTAAATTAAAAACTATGATAAACTATTTTAATAATTAATTAAATTTAAATTAAAAACTATGATAAATTATTTTAATAATTAATTAAATTTAAATTAAAAACTATGATAAATTATTTTAATAATTAATTAAATTTAAATTAAAAATTATGATAAACAAATTAAGAAAATAATAAAATATAATTAAATTAAAATTAAAAACTATGATAAAATATTTTAATAATTAATTAAATTTAAATTAAAAACTATGATAAACAAATTAAGAAAATAATTAAATATAATTAAATAAATTAAAAACTATAATAAATTATTTTAATAATTAATTAAATTAAAATTAAAAATTTTGATAAAAAAATTAAGAAAATAATTAAATAAATTAAAAACTATGATAAATTATTTTAATAATTAATTAAATTTAAATTAAAAACTATGATAAACAAATTAAGAAAATAATTAAATATAATTAAATAAATTAAAAACTATGATAAATTATTTTAATAATTAATTAAATTTAAATTAAAAACTATGATAAACAAATTAAGAAAATAATTAAATATAAAATAATTAAATATAATTAAATAAATTAAAAACTATGATAAATTATTTTAATAATTAATTAAATTTAAATTAAAAACTATGATAAACATATTAAGAAAATAATTAAATATAATTAATTAAATTTAAATTAAAAAGAATTATTGAATTTATTTTAATAATTAATTAGAGGGTAATAAAAGAATCATTTAATTTATTTTAATAATTAATTAAATTTAAATTAAAGACTATGGTAAACAAATTAATCAATTTATTTTAATAATTAATTAAATTCAAATTAAAAACTATGATAAACAAATTAATCAAATTGCAATACACAAACATAGACTCTAACAAGAAAATAACCCTAACAAGAGAGTAATTAAAGACATAGACCCTAACAAGAAAATAACCCTAACAAGAGAGTAATTAAAGAGTCAATTAATTTATTTTAATAATTAATTTATTTTAATAATTAATTTATTTTAATAATTAATTTATTTTAATTAAAATAACCCTAACAAAAAAATAACAAGAGAGACCCTAACAAGAAAATAACCCTAATTTATTTTAATAATTAATTAAATTTAAATTTACATAACCCCATAGTCAACGCTCTAGCTACGTGTATCGATTTACTGGTTCCTATTTAATGGTTCCAAAACAAGGTAGCCATATCTACGGTTATGCAACAAAAAGCAAATTTAAATTTTATGTTATTATGGGCATTGCACATATAGACATCTATGCAAAACGTGGACCCACAAATTGTTTAAAAGAATCCTTAAACATAATGGTGTCATGAAATGCAATCATTTCTACTTTTTCCGAGAATGGCCACAACCGTGGAGCATTGATATTCTTCAATGCACTGAAGGTCCAAAGAATAAAAACCAGTTTGAGATTTGTTATGGAGTGCCCATCTATTGGTGATTGAACAAGGCAGAAGCAGATATACTTTCCTTTAATGGTATACGATAAGCATAAAAATAACTCCATTACGTGTAACCTGGAGATGAGTCGCACAACCTTTCTCCAAAGAATTTGTACTCTTCAATAAAATTCTATGAACCCTGTATTTCAATTCTCTAATTTTATTTATATATCCCACGGTTGGTCTAGATCCTCTCGTGGTCATTCTAGCTTTTGTCTTAATTTTATTTATATATCCCACGGTTGGTCTAGATCCTCTCGTGGTCATTCTAGCTTTTGGCTTAAATTGGGTGCAATCCATATTGTCCCACACAAACATTAACATTGCAACAAAGGGAAGAGATGAACATGTCTTGCTTGAAAGAACATGCCAATCTATAGTTATGTAAAGAAACGGAACTATGGTTATGTAAAGAAACGGAACTAGAGACCCCATCAATTACTAAATTCTTGGGATCCACCCTCATTTTATAGAAGACAACGCATAGGTACAAACCTAAACAAGTTGGTATTTGATTAAAGTCTTTGTTGAAGTATATAAGTATTACAGAGAAGGGGCAACTACCCCTTCCCATATCACAAGATTTAGACCATGGATAGTGTTCAGTCTGTTTTTGTCGATCTATAAGTTCTGGAACAAGGTAAGTGAATCCAAAGTTATGTAATAAACAGTGGATTTCAATTTAATGTTGTTGTTGGGATTGTGCTTGTACACATGTATGCCAAATATGTTAAGGTTGGCATTCCCACAAATTGTTTGAAATAATCCATAAACAAGATGGTGTCATGAAATGCAATCAGTCTGTGTCCATCTACAAGTTCTGAGCAAGGTAAAGAAGTCCACAGTTATGTAATAAAATGTGGACTTGAAACTGGTGTTGTTGTAACTTTTTTCCATTGCGCTTGTACACATGTATGCCAAAGATGTTAAAGTCAACATTGCCCACAAATTGTTGTTTGAAATAATCCATAAACAAGATGGTGTGTCAGCCAAATATGTTAAAATTAACATTGCCCACAAATTGGTTGAAATATTCTATAAACAACATGGTTTGTCAGGGAATGACATCAATTCTGCTTATTCCTAAAATGGAAACTACCGTGAAGCATTGATATTCTTCAATGCAATGCAAGTCCAACGAATGAAACCCAACTCAATCAAGTCAATCCATCTCCAACACTAACATTCAGAAAAAGAGAAAAGGTGGATATATTATGGAAGGGAATGATAGTGATTTTGTAGAAAACTGAACTGTAGGTGCCGACAGTTACTAAATTTTTGGGATCTCACCCTCCTATTCCCACCTCTATTGTTATTGGCACAACAATTAACCGATGGCCTAGTAATATAGGGTAGAAAGACCAAACAAGTTTTGACATGGGCTATGCATATATAAATGCCTTAATATGGAAGGAGACGACCAAAGGTTATATAAAAAACGACGTTCTTTGTGACGTTCGTTGGGCTATCCCATAAAATATGAACATTCCTAAAGAAATCAATGCAAGGAGACTTGAGTTGGATGTATTTGCGGGTACTACAGTGGCCTTGATGTATTCCAAGTGTGGGAGTTTAGAGGATGCACATAACGTGTTTGAAAGAATGTCTAAAACATATAAATATGCATCTTGCAATGCAATGAATGTTGGTTACCCACAAATGGCCACCCCATGAAACCTTAGCGTTCTTCGCTGAAATGCTAGTCCAGGGTACAGGATCCAACAAGGTAAGCAAGTCCACAATTATGCGATAAGTGAAAATGAATCTGACATTGTTGTAAGCACTGCACTTGTAGACATGTTTTCCAAATGTGGGAATATCGACGTTCCACACACACTTTTTGAAAGAATGCTTGGACAACATGGTGTGTCATGGAAAGCAACCATTTCAGCTTGTTCCTAGAATGGTCACTACCAGAAAGCAATGAAATTCTTCCATATTAATATGATACAATGCTAAAGAATAAAATCCAACTGAATACTACTAGTACGAATCGAATAATCCTAATTTTATTTATCAATCGCATAGCTGGTCTAAATCCTTGTATAGTCGTTGTAGCTTGTGTTTAACCCATATTATCCCACACAAGAATTAGCATTCAAATGAAGACAATTGATGAACATGTTATTGAATGGAAGGATCGGTAGTTATGTAAGAAATGGAACTAGAGGCGTTATGATTACTGATTTCTTGGGATTCTCCCTCCTATAAAATGTGTACGTATAGACCCCAACAGGTTGTTGATTGATAAAAATGAAAATGTTCACTTCTATAAATACCACAGATCAACCCCAAAAATGTTTTAGGACTAGGTTGAATCTGATTTCTCCAAAAATGCTATGTAAACTTCCAAATCTATGATAGCGAATCATCACAGGCAAGCCTATATTTTGGATATTCAGTTGATCAACCAATTTAGTTCATATAGCAGGTAACCTGTTCCCGACATTACAAATTTGGTTCATAGCCGGTAAATTGTTCCCGATATTACGGTATTTCTAGGAGCTTCATGACAGGTATTAAATATTCTAAAATCAATGGGAACAATACTAAAAGCATGGGGAGCATGGTGAGATTATTTTAGCATGTAATTGGCCGCTCCAAATACCACGACTTCCGCATTTCCTGCAATGAGCTGCACATAGGAGCTCCCACATGCTCCTTAATAATTAGGGAGCTTCTATGCATTGCTGAGTGCATTAGCCACCAAAACAATGTCAATGACAATTTTCACCTCCCAAAAGAAGACTAATTGATGTTTGTAGCCAAATAAGAAGACTAATAGATGTTTATACCCTAAACCCTAATCCACGTTTGTATCCAATGTATCTCCTTTCTAATTTTGGAACGACTGATTATATGATATTTTAATCAGCTTATGTAGAGTGAGCTTAGAAAAGCCTGTGGGTGTGTACAGAGAAATCGACTTATGTAGGGTGGGCATAAAAGCCTCCACATTGGAGAACTTTTAGGAGCAAATGCAACCCTCGCACATCTGAAAAATTGGAATTGGAGGTCGGGTAAACTTCTTAAGCAAAATATTAGAGTATTATTTAGCCAATTAAGATATCCAATTTAAGTATCAGACGAGATACCAGTTTTTTAATACACAGTTGTAATTAACCAACTATCCCAGCTTAAAATTTGGAAATAAATTTAAAAATTTATTAGAAAAAAAAAGTCATGGTTTTCTTTTTCTTTATCGCAAATCTTGCATATTCCTAGTTTACCTTAAAACTCACAGCTAGTTTTAAGGTAAGGTGGAATTGTAACCATTCCACCTTACCTTAAAAATTGGGAATTTAAAAAATAAATAAATAGTTGTCGGTTTCTTTTTCTTAACTTTTTCTTATCCAACTCTAGTACACTCCTAGAAGCATTTCTCAAATTTCAAGAAAACCAGCATTTCTCAAATTTCCTTATCCAACTCTAGTACACTCTCACAAACATTTCTCAAATTTCAAGAATACCAGCATTTCTCAACTTTGAAGAAAACCATTAGTATGCAGGGTAGGTAAACATGGATCAAAAAAGCTCATAATATCAAAAAACCTCATAAAATAAGTAAAATCGATTAAACATCTCCAACTAACTTTAGACTAATACCTCAAATATTTCCTGAAATTTCTTTTATACTGCCCATGCAAACCCCAGGTCAAAATAAGAGCGCAAAAAATATTAAATTACTAGTTGGTCCTCAAATATTAAATTACTAGCTGGTCCTCGAACATTGGAGAAAGCATTCACACTTTTCATATAATTATTTGAAATAAGAAATGCTTAAAGCTAGCAATGGCAGGCAGATTTCTAACGGGCAAATCCTTACCTTGTTTAGGAAGAGATTTTCGTTCATTATGTCCTCTGGTGTCCATCTCAGGACTATGTTTTCGAAATCCTCGGTCACCATTTTGTTTCTGAGCATTTCTTTTCGTTGATTTCTTCACTGTTTTGTTGTCCATCCTCTGATTTCTTTACTGTTTTGTTGTCCGTCCTCTGATTTCTTCACTGTTTTGCTATCCTCTCTTGCCTGCTAGACAAAACCCAAATGATATCAAACCCCATAGGCATATGAAACACTCGAACCCAACTGATATCAAACCCCAGAAAACATATGAAACACTCGAACCCAAATGATATCAAACCTCAGAAAACATGTGAAGCACTCGACGATTTGCTTGCCCTCAAGTAATAACCAGAAATGGTAGCAATAACACATATTCCAAATGATATCAAACCCCGTAGGCATATGAAACACTCTAACCCAAATGATATCAAACCCTAGAAATCATATGAAACACACGACGACTTGCTTGCCCTCAAATAATAACCAGAAACTGCCCTCGAGCAATAACACATATTTTTCAGGATATAATAACCACTGGATGACAAGTTCAGCGAACAATTTGGTAGCTCTAGCTGGAAAAGGAGAAGTCGTGAAAATCGACATTTATGAGTAGAATCGAATTTATCATTGAAACCTGCACGGAAAAAGATAGCATTTACGATGGAGACACATGCAAATGAATGCAGACTGCCACCTTTCGGCCATGGTAGAGGCTAAATTTATTTGCGGCACGTATGATGATGTAAGCAACTGTGTAATATTTTGATGTTGCATATTTGAAGGCGCGTCGATGTGATGTTAAGAAAAGATTATATTTGGAGTAATTGCCCAAATATTTGCCTTTTTCATCCTCCCAAAACCCACATAATTTCAGTGAACATTCGAGAAGTCACTAGAGTGTGATGAGTACGTATGTTGTTCGGGTTAAGGAGACTGATAGAAACTACCCACTGTATTGATGGTTCCTTGAAACAACATATAGAAACAACATTTCCATAAGACAAGTGAAAGTTTTTAATCTCAAACCCTTATTGTGAAGTGAACTTTTTAATCTCAAACCCTTATTGTGTTTAAAGCCTCATTGTGTTTAAAGGTAGCTGAAAGCTATATCAACTTGAAACATTTGTTACAAAAGAAAATGAACAAAATGTTGTTAGAAAACTTCATATGTTTGAACCCTTTTTAAATTGCATTATTTACTGACATAAACATGTCATCTCAAACCCTGATTGTGTTTAAATCCTCATTGTTTTTAAAAGTAGGTGAAAGTTTTATCAACTTGAAACATTTGTTATGAAAGAAAATGAACAAAATGTTGTTAGAAAACTTAAGATGTTTGAACCCATTGCGTTTATATTGCATTATTCCCTAACATAAACATGTCATCGTGATCTATGCTCGTTTCTAGACACAAGTTCTAAAAATAAATCCATCGTCAATGAAAAAAAGTTTAAGCTTTATTACTAGCACAATTCATAATTGTGACTGATGAACGTGGAAAGGTATATTTACTTTCTTAAACCTAATTTTAACATAAACTTTAATTAGGTTTGTAAATAAAATCTGCTATATTCATTTAATGTGGATACTCGGTATGCTGATTTCGAAGCATCATACAAATAATAATAACAATGTCACTTCATCCTACCCAATTTGCCATTTCGATTTTGAATTGGGTGAGCAAGCATCTCAAGTCCAGTGCGGCCACGTCTAGCATGGATATTGGCAATACCTGTCCACTCTTATGCGCGCAGTTTCTTGAGCTGTCATGAAGAACGCAGTTGAGTTCATTGAGCCATCGTGAAGAATGCAGCTACAAAGAGACACTTGGCATCATATATTACTAAGCTCTGCCCAATATAGTGCTATAGTAATTTCTTAATATGATTAGGTAAATGTTAAAAAGTAAATAGGTTAAAGGATCCATTCAAAAATACAAAGAGATTATGAAGAGTAAATAGCATTCATTAATTTGGGAGGACGGCTAAGAATATTTCATCATCTTTAATTGTTAGCTGTTAGCCATCATATTAGAATTTTAGATTAAAAGATGAATAATTGTGCCCATTACCAATAGGTATACACCTTTCAACATAAAAATATTAATATTTTGTAAGTGCTTCTAAAAAATAAATGTATATCCTCCATATACATATGAACATATTTTCATATCCATTAAGTTTGTTAACTTTTTTCATGGTTCTTATCATGTCATGACTTTTATAATGATGAGAAATTTACTTATATATGAAAAAAAAAAAATATGAAATATTTGATAGTCATATTTTCATATCCATTAAGTTTACATGTTAACTTTTTTCATATTTGATAATTTTGTTAAGTGTATATCCTCCATATATGGACATATTTTCATATCCATTAAGTTTACCTGCTAACTTTTTTCATGGTTATTATCATGTCATGACTTTTATAATGATGGGAAATTTACTAATATATGAAAAAAAAAATTATGAAATATTTGATAACTATATTTTCATATCCATTAAGTTTACATGTTAATTTTTTTTTCATATTTGATAATTTTGTTAAGTGTATATCCTCCATATATGGACATATTTTCATATCCATTAAGTTTACCTGCTAACTTTTTTCATGGTTATTATCATGTCATGACTTTTATAATGATGGGAAATTTACTAATATATGAAAAAAAAATTATGAAATATTTGATAACTATATTTTCATATCCATTAAGTTTACATGTTAATTTTTTTCAAATTCTTATCATGTAATGATTTTTATAATGATGGGAAATTTACATAGTAAAAAAAAATTATAAAATATTTGATAATTCTTATTATTTCATATAAAAAACAAAACAAAATATGAAATATTTGATCATTCTTATTATTTCATTATATATATATATATATATATATATATATATATATATATATATATGATCCTTCTTATTATGTCATGACTTTTCTAAGTATAGATATGAACATAAACAAAAGTTGAAACACTTAATAAACATAATTTATAATTGTAAAATTGTAAAAAATTAAGGATTTAAATTGATGTTTCTTTTATAGTGTTTACACCAAATGATATGACAAAAGTAGATAGAAAAATTATGTCATGACTTTTCTAAGTATAGATATGAACATAAACAAAAGTTGAAACACTTAATGAACATAATTTATAATTATAAAATTGTAAAAAATCAAGGATTTAAATTGATGTTTCTTTTATAGGGTTTATACCAAATGATATGACAAAAGTAGATAGAAAAATAAAAATTTTGGGAAGATGACCATCTACTTGAGAAGAAACTATGATTAGACATGTCTTGTGAGATAAGTAAAATAGATCTCTTATTCCATATATATGACCATTGTAATATATTATAACATTTATAGAAATGTATTGAAATGTCTAAACTAGGGAGGAAGAGATTTTTACTATGTCACATATCATATATATCACATATCATATATAAGGATTCTTACTATGTCACATAACTTATATAACAATAATAAATCTACTTAGTATGAAAAACAAGAATATGAGTTGAAATTTATGAATCTGTTGAACTGCATTTTCAGTCCTTGGCTATTATGTATTAAAGACTTACATCTATCTATGCGGGACTTATAAACGAGTGGCTATCGGGCAGTAAGTACCTTGCCCTTTATTTATTCCCTCAAATCGATCGGGAAACTCTAGTTTTGCGAGGTACTAATCTAGGGACTATGGCAGCTGCTTCACTTAATTCTTCCTCTTGTTGAGCTTTAGGATTGGATCGGAAAAACTTTTGATAAAAAGGTCGAGCGCCTTTCATTTCCGTATTTCCCCATATTCGCTCTTCACTGGGCATGAAGGTCGAGTCGTAGATGTTATATACGCATTTATTTAAAAAGGATCTCTTGAGTTCCAGAGTTGGCAGGTCGTTCCATCATTTCCCTCCGTCCTCGGCTGAAGAGCTTGCTCCCGACCGCCAAATTGACTTTGAAATCAAACCTTAAGATCGGCTTCGGTCGAGATCTAGAGAGGGGGGAAGTCTAAGAATTATGAACATGAGTTATAAATATAAAAGTATACAAAAGTAAGGGTTTAAATTGATGTTTCACTTATGATGTTTTATAACACCAAATGATTTGATGCAAATAAAATCTTTAAGAAGAACACCATCCTCGTGGGAAGAAATTATAATCAAATACATATCTTGCAAGATAAGGAAAATAAATTTCTCTTAATGTATTCCAATATCTATAACCATTGTATTAGATGATAGCATTTATAAAATTTATTGAATTGTTTGTACTAGCGAGGAAGGAAAACTAAATTTCATCATTAAATTTATTCCACATCCAATAAGAACTCCCTGCTACTCTTATCATTTAAATTGTATTGTCAAGAAGGAGCAAGAAGTGGGGATTGTTTTGGCCTAATATCCTCAAGTTGAAATACTGCATGTGTTATATGTGGTCTAACTGATGGAGAAGGAGTAGAACAACCCATCACAAGTTATATAATTTGAAAAACACCTTGATCGACTAGAATTATCATTCCATTCAAAAGTTCAAGCTCAAAGAGTTTTGAAATTCTACCTTTAAGCATTGCATTATTCACTACTATTCGAAAACCAATAATATGGTTGGATGAGCTTGTCTTTATGAGTCTTTTTCTCTGCCCACAAGGGTGTAGACGGATTGGCAAGTGTCGTGTAAATGGAAGGAAATTTGTAAAATGAGGGCTCATGTTCGATTCTCAACCCGATTTACTTGTGTGCCATTCTTGCAGGCTGGGTGGTAGCACCTGGGGTTATAGTGATAGCTAGCGGGGATCGAACCTGTGTCATGTGAGTACGAGAACCGCGCGTTGTTGATTCCCCCAGTACAAAAATAAATAAATAAATAAAATAAAAAATAAAAATGAGTCTTTTTCTTATGATAACTTCAAGTAAAACATTACCAAAATTGTTTATATAAGTATTTGCATTGACCTTTTTCATCATAAGTAATTCAAGTGCTTTGCATCCCTATGAGGTAGAAATGTGTAACATCTCAATATTTTCAATTTTAAGTTCATCAACTTGTGAAAGACTATAGTTAAAAAGATAGGAAACATAATTTTCATCCATGAGTGTGTTTTTTTGACATAATTTTACCATGTATGATGGAATTATGGAGTCTGTTATAAAGGTAGGAAAGACCTCTAGCAACTCCTAGTGAATTTTTGTGCCATTTTGATTTTTAGTAAGACCACATTACACAATAGGCACCTATTAGCGACATTTGTAGAATGTCAAAATAATTAAAGGGGTAATAATGTGGATGCTAAATTTGTATGTTTTTTACTTTAGATCTGTAGAGGTTTTATCTTGTAAATGGAATTACTTTTCCATATGTGATTATTTCTTTCTACCGTTTAACTAATAAAATAGGGTTGTACATAATGAAAACAAAGCAAAACTTAGGATAAGAATTGAACTACAAGAGCATAGGAGGAATGTACTACTTCTTTGATATGGGAAATTTGTTATCCATTTTTCAATTTTATTCACTTTTTTTACAAATATATACTCGAAGTTGCAAGAATCAGACAAGGAGGCATAAGTGTTGAAAGCACAGGATTTGGATTTAAAGAGATGTGGCCCTCTTACAACAAGACATGAGTTGTGTGAGCAAGGAAACTACCACTATTGGATTATAAATTTAATTTCCATTGGCCACAGACTATTCTCTCCACCAAATGACTATAATACTCATCTATTGCAAACATCCCATAATATGTATATTTATTCTAGATACCACACTAAATCAAATAAGATGGAGAATTTTTAAATATAATTAAAAATTAAATATTGTAATATATTACCAGGAGTGTATATAACAAGCCACCAACCATGCACATTGCAAATTCATGCATCCTCTAGCAACAAGAAAAATTGGAGATCAATACAATTTAATTCACTCATATTTTTCTCAAACTCGCTATCGAATGAGATGCTTAATTGTATGCAATAATAATAATCAAATGCCCCACCTAGAACTTTATGTAATTTGAAATTTTCCTCTAGATTGGCCAACGATTCATTACAATAACAGATCACCATTGAAGAAGTTGGCTAAGACTTGGAGACCTAGAGACTCTGCATCAATAAAATAGCCCATTATGATGATAATAAATTACGTTACAGGTTGCAAAATTTGAATAAACTATCATCTCTTCTTCGAAAAATCTTAAGCTAAAGATATTATGGTTTTCTACACGACTCCCCTCTCTTGTTCTTGAGATAATTTGTTTCTTGGAATATATATCATTGAGAAGATGATAACCACACCACACTTAGAAAAAACCTTGGATTCCAAAAAGATTAAGTGTCGATATGAAACACTATAAAATGTCACCCACTAACAAATAAACCAAAACAATTATGTTCTTTTCACACCCAATGAAAGCATTAAAACTAGCACAACAAAAGAGGATAAATTGTTGAAATGAATGGTAACCCTTTTTTTTTTTTTAATGGAACATAAACCCTTATGCTACAATGAGAAATTAATGCAATTAAACTAATACTCACATCCTAAATGCTTTTTAATTGCAATGAAAACACTATAAAACATATTTTACAATGAATTAAGAGAGAAATTAATGCAATTAAACTAATACTTGCATCCTAAATGCTTTGTAATTGCAATGAAAACACCATGAAACATATTTGACAATGAATTGAAAGTGTAAGGAGGAAAACTCACCTATGTCATGGTTGGATACAAGTATAGTTCGAGAAATTACAAATTATATATGTTCCTCACATTCTCACATGAATTTCTACAAACAAAATATCATTCTTTCCATTACCATTATGCTAAAGTGGATAAGTCGTCGGCCTTCAAACATAGGAGGATGTTTTTAGAGAAGATGGTCTCTCCCTATAGGGAATGACCATCTCACATGAGAAAATGAAGCATGCTATAGTTGTGCTCATGTATATGTATAAAGTTGTATGGGTGCCAAGTGAGAGTGAAAAAAACTATTTTGATATATTATATGAGGAGGTTATTCTATATGAACAAAGCAACTATGAAACTTCTTATCCCTTTAGGTCGAGCTAGCTTAAGATTTCACTATCGCTTCCTCTCCCTAAACTATTGAATACACATTAGAACTGGAGGCTCATTTCGTGAGGGGAATGTCAGTTCATGGGTATTGTTTGATTATTTTGTTATCAAAGAAAATGTTTTTGTCCAATTTTAATTTTAACATCAAAATACCTTGATTTGAATGATCTTTTTGCAAATACATTAAACTAAAAGAAAAAATTTATTAGTTGGATTTTGAAACTCTGACCAATATTATTAGAATTGGATCATTTTTGACAAAACTAGTCGTTTCAATTGATTATGGGGTTGTATTAGTCTAATTGAAAGATTCAAACTAGTAATGGTTGGTTTCTTATGGAACCGACCATAAATGTCAAAATTGACCAGTTTTATATGGAATTGTACAACCAACTACGAGGACCACCTAAACTCAAATTAAAAAAGGCAAAAANTACTATTTAAAGAAGTCACTTGTGAGAGTGGGTTGTGGAGACTTAGCTACCAACATTTGACAATTAATACCTATATTATATTGAATTGGACCCACTTCCATAGCGAAAGGATTTCAACATTGTTATTGGACAAGTACCTTCAAGGCCAATGGAATCAAAGCCAAAACCCCATTTTTGAGTCTACTCATGTTGAAGATGTAGATTATGAGAATTCAAATTATTATCTCAAGTGATTATATTGTAGAGTCTAGATTCTAGATTATAGTTATTAATTAGTACTATGCTTGGTTTTTTTACTCTAGAGACCTTTTAGAGCCTCTCTTGTTGATGTATTTTGGTTTAGATATGGATTTCACTCAACGTTATTTTGGTTATATGCACCCTGCTATATATATGAGAAACTTTGCATATTAGTGTATAATGGTTTGGATTCACATGGATGCACACACACACACATTCAAAATTTGAATATTTTAAGTATTTTTTGGTCAATTGGTTTTGTGGTCTAGTGTTATTTCATGTTTTTGTTGAGATTTGGTTTATAGGGTCAATCAGTTCAATTCTAATAACATTCACCCCAACATATGCATCATATTTATTGTAGATAGCATAGACCAAGAGGTGGTGCCACAACTACTCTATCTACTTAACAAACCATGTCGAATTAGAGACTGAATAAGAAAACCCCAACTAAATTTTAAACCAAAATTTATAGAAAAATTCATGATTAATGAGAACTTCCAACATTGTGAGAATTGACAATAAAAACAGATAGATCAATTTCTATATCTCTATACAACATACCGTCCATGTCCATCTTGTTTCCAAGATTGGGATTAGTGTCGATGGACTCTTGTTTAAAGGGTCTTTTCTACTCACTTATATGTTTCACATCTTAGCCCAATCGATCTTTGTCACACACATAATCAAAATTAAAATACATTCACACTCCACCATAAAACAAACAAAAAATAAAATAACTAACGAGGGAACCATTTTCCTACACTCCTTAATCATGCATGGTATCTATCACCAAATCCAATGCCACCTCACGTGACTCCATAATCGCAATAATATCCTCGTCGAGCCACTTTCAGTTTGAAGGAGATGAAATCAAATTTTCATACTATTGGACATCGCAAGTCCTTATACATACCCTTAATATAGTTCTACTTGGCCATCACAAAAATATGATTGTATCCATACAATTCTCGTTCATATAAACCTCAATATTGAACTCATCCTTGCAAGGCAATATGGTCTAGTTATACATCCTTAAAATCAACACACACCTACTTTATATGTCCATGGTAGCCAACAAACCCTAGAAATGTCAACGCCCACTGACACAAAAGTTAAATGCATTATGCCATTTTTTAATAATAGGGAAGTGGCATTTCCATATTCAATACCTAATTGACTGACTTTTTTTTATCAAATATCCCATCTTTTATCACAAATTAAGTTGTACATGCCAAGGGATCTACTCATTTTTCCATTGGTCGATGAAGCAATTGAAGACAAAGGCAATCACAAAAGTGACGAAGAAGAAATTGATGTAGCGAGACCGAGACCTGCAAGGGAAACATTTTCAATCTCTTGGAACAATGGTTATCTTATTAGTTTTAATATGGGTTAGTGTTTGTGGGTGGTATTAGTTTTCCAACGGGCAATCCTTCAAAATCATCTTTGTCCTAGTAGTCGCACTAGTATTTTATGGTGAGATTAAAATATTCAACATTATTTGGGGGTTCAAGGGTCTAAATTTTTTTGTCTAGGGGCTTGGTGAGTTTCAAACCCTAATTACATGAGAATGAGAGGGGAAGAGGATAAAAAAGGCGGAGGAGTTTTCTCTTTTTATGACGCTCAAACCTCAATGCATTTTAGATGAATTCTTGAGAGTATTATGATGGTCATCTAATTGATCTAAATGTGTAGGATGAAATCCATGAGTCTCATCCATACATAAACTTCACCATGAAAAACACCTCACAATGTAATAATTTCATAGTATTAGTATTTGGGTTATCTAATACTTAATTACTTTTTATGCAAAGGATTTTGAAATCCATTTTAGATGAATTCTTGAGAGTATTTTGATGGTCATCTACTTGATCTAAATGTGTAAGGTGAAATCCATTTTAGATGAATTCTTGAGAGTATTTTGATGGTCATCTACTTTATCTAAATGTGTAAGGTGAAATCCATGAGTCTTGTTCGTACATAAAATTCACCATGAAAAAGACCTTACAATGCAATAATTTCATATTATTAGTATTTGGGCTATCTAATACATAATTACTTTTTATGCAAAGGATTTTGAAAGTATTTGGAAAAAAGTATACTCATGATTATGTTGGTTGATGATATTTCAATTTGGTTTAGATTTGAGGAGAAACACGAGCAACACTTCCAATTAGTATTGTTGGGTTGGAATACAACAAACTCTATGCAAAACTAATATGTGGAGGTGTATTGATGAAAGTGGGTAAAAATGGTTAGCATTCACCAACCCTCGATACCTTGCTTCAACTAGACTTATTTAGATTCAATCCATCACATATTTATTATAAGTTTCCTTTTACATTGTTATTCCCGTGCATTTGTTTTCAACATCATTGCCCTTCCTATTAATGCTAGGAACTGGAAGGGTTCCAAGGTAACTAGAAAATGTATGTTGTCACATCATATAATCTCCATGAACTTCAAGTTAGCGCTTGCTAACCTTAGGGGAAATCCTTATGCAACCTAGAAATGAAGTATGATCATAAAATACCAAAAAATGTTTCCAAACTGCGAGAATTACTTGTTATAATATGAAAAAATCAAAGATGTAATTTTCAATAAAACACTGTGATGAAAATAAAAATTGGGGGTCCTTCGAATCGATGGACCTATGGGTTATGAGCCCACGATAAGGTCTGTAATAATTCCATTGCAACTTCTTCAAATTCCAATATTGTTCCCTTCCACAATGCCTCATTATTCTCATGTTGGCTCCAAGGCACTCATCTTCCAACCATACCCCCATTCCCTCGAACCTAGGTTTATCATTCTGGATGACCATAGGTGGTGGCTAAGCACTAAGCTAAAGGAGTGATTAATCGCAATCAACGGTCACAACTTAATATGGAGTTATGACGGATGGCTCTGATGCTTTTCGGGGGCCAAAGGCCTTTCCACAATCCCAAGGCAGTGGGGGGTTGAAATGATCGTCCTCTCAACACGTGGAGACATGATCAACGATGTGGATTATTTTGGGGGTCACCTCTCTGTTAACGCTCTAGTCGTTTGTCATGCAAAAGGGATGGATCATCATCGATCCTTTTCAGTGATCGACGATCGATCACCTTCATCGCTGGAATATGTCATTTCTCGTCATCTTCATACCTGCAATATTCCTCAGTGGCCTTACTTCAACCTGCAATAACGATTCATCTATTTCTCTCCTCAACACACATATATACTCATGAATTAAAAAGGGTTTAAACACACACGGCCATAAACATGCACAGAGGTATCTAAATATACATGATCTTCATTATTTTAGCTCGAATTACATTGTGGCCTCTATGAGCCAGGCCTTGATTCTACATTATGTAGGCCTCCTTAATAAGCACTAAGGCTTACAATTTATAACCACAATTACAATAAGGGGATCAGATCATTGAAAATCCGATCTGATCTCCACAATATCGCCAGAAATCACAACAAACTTAACCAAATATGAGGAAGTATCTTCCTCATGGCCACATCCACCTTCTAGAAGGTCTGAAATCAAATTTGACTTGGGGGGATTGATGCTCCTACATCAGACTCCCGAGGTACAAATTTTCCATGATCTCCTTATCATGTGTCCCCTATTATTTCATCTCATCTCCTTTCTCTTCATGTATCACTGAGATTGTCCTTACGCTCAGCAATGAGTTGCAACAAAGCCTCCATTGATACCTCACCGACTCTCCTCCTCTAGCTCGACCTTTTGGTATCTAAGGTTCACCTCTTCTTGAACCTTTCGAGCTTCCTATGATCCTTTGGTTGTTTGTCATGTGAAAGGGATGGATTGTAGTCGATCCTTTTTAGTGATCAATAGTCGATCACCTTCATCACTGGAATATGCCATTTCCCGTCATCCTCATACCTGTAATATTCCTTAGTGGCCTTACTTCAACCTGCAATAACGATTCATCTATTACTCTCCTCAACACACATATATACTCATAAATTAAATAGGGTTTACACACACAATGAATTCATTAAACACATGACCATAAACACACAGAGAGGTATCTAAATATACAAGATCTTCATTATTCGAGCTTGAATTACATTGTGGCCTCTATGGGCCAGGACTTGATTCGACATTATGCAGGCCTCCTTACTAAGCACAAAGGATTACAATTATAACCACAATTACAATAAGGGGATCATATCATTGAAGATCTGATCTGATCTCCACAATATTGCCAAAAATCACAACAAACTTAACCAAATACGAGGAAGTTTGTTCCTCGTAGCCACGTCCACCTTT
>ML813378.1:121182-135180 GCA_009831015.1 Picea engelmannii | reverse complement strand
CCCAAAATATCAGGGAATCCAGTACTAGGATAACCATTCGAATGCCATCTCATCCTTCTAGAAGATTCCCTTCTAGAAGCATCAAGAATTCATCTTTTTCCTTGCTTTAGAAAGAGTTCGCACCCTAGCAGTTCAACACAGTGAAAACTTCTCGCACCCTGGCTTAAGGAAGCCTGCGAGAATCATGCATTCTCGCAGGGAAATATACTAGTAGCCTGCGAACAGTCTTCAAAAATGAGTTTTCTGGAAGAGATGAAAATAACTTTTTCTCAGGAGAAAGTTCTTATGAAGAGCCTGAGTACACCATCATCAATGCATCATCATGATGACCAAAATCATGGGTAACACTAGGATTTATTTTTTCTAAGGTTATTCCTTGTTTATTAGTCATAATTAGTCATTATCTAGTCTCCTATATTTTAGGGGAGAATATTCCACCTGGAGAATATTCTCTTTCAGTTGACACTTCAGTTTGACTAGTTGAGTTGAGTTTAGATGTTGCATTGGTTTTGTCACCATTCTCATTCTACCCTCCCATCACTCAAAATAAATAATATATAAATAATACATAGAAATAATATATAAATAATATTGATAAGTATGTTTTTGTCACCATTCTCATTCTACACTCCCATCACTTCTCATTCTACCCTATTTATATAGAAATAATACATACTTATCAAGATTCAAAAGAAATGGATATGAAAACCTCCTCATATATATTTAGTTTCTTGTTTCAAATAATCAAGGAGGAGATCAGATATCATCTCCAAGTCCAATTGATAAGGTGGCTTATCAACTGTTGTCCATAAGATTTTTTAGGAAAATAAATCTGGCAAATTCCTTAAAAATAGGGTCCAAAAATATCTTTGTATCTCCCAAACTGTGATAGTTGTGTAAAACCAGAAAGAGGTTTTTGTGAAGGGGCTCGTTCACAACAAAAACCTCTTTTGTTTCAAAAAATTCATCTCCAACTTCTTTGAAACCTCACCAAAAATTGGTCACTAAAACAGGAAAACATTTATTGTGAAATCTCTGAAAAATAGGCCTCAAAGATATATTTGAAACTCTTAAAATGTGATAGTTGTGTAAAAATCGATAGAGGTTTTTGTGAATGGGTCCATTCCCAAAAAAAACCTCTTTTGGTTTCAAATAATTCATCTCCATCGTTTCAGAAACTGCTCTTGAAGATAAGGACTAAAACAGGAAAAAAAACAGAGCATTACCTGTATTGATTTCTGCCCTTCTTATTTTTTTACATTTTTCAAAGCTTTCCTCAGGTGCAAACTTATTCAGATCAATGAATAAATTTGGATTTATTTCTTTGAAGTCTTCAGGTTCCTCTTTAGGAACTAGAAACTTATCCTGATGTTGGGGATCTACTTCCATCTGTTCTTTCTTTTTTAATCTTTACATCAAAATGCATTTTTGCCCATCCATTTGAAGCAAAAACCTTTTCTGAAACCTTTTCACATCCTCTATCTCCTGCATCTTTGAATTTTTGTGAAAGTTCTGGATAAGACTCTAACATTTCTATACCTTCAGGTTCTAATCGAGAAATTTTCCCACTCTTCTTAGGCGCCATCACAGAGATCACGATCTATGAAACTCAAAAATTGCTAGGGTTGGTTACAATAACACCTTTAGATTGTCTGAATCAGGAGTGTTGTATAAAATATTTAACACCTGCAAAAATTATATAGACCAAATCAAATATGGTGGAAGACTCGGGTTTGATCTGTCAACAATGATTATATGACACTCAACAAACCCGCAAAGAAAACATGGAGTACAACCCAATTTCTGCAAATGAATATCTTATCACATCCACGACTTGATATTGATCATTAGTTACGGTAGATTCTTAGGAAAAGATCTCGGGCACGATCTGTCACGTTCTCGTGAAGTTGGCGCATGCAAAATAATGAATACCCTGGCGCTACAAGAATAGCATTATTCTTGTAGTGCCTTTTCCTTTTAATTTAAATTCAAATTTAAAAGTGGGAAAGGACTTATGATTTGACTGAGAGATTCTAAACAATCTAATCCTATCTCAATCACACTAAAAAATGTTATAAAACACTCAAATCATACAATGCAAGCTCACTTTAAAACTGTAGAGGCAGAAAACAAAGTGCAAAATAATGCTAGGAATAGACAGGGTAGGGAAGAGAATAGCTCAACAGGAATTAGCAAAGTCAAAGACTAACACCACCCTTGCATTCTGGCCTTTGATGAGAATAACATGTTTAAAATAGGCAAGTCTACAAAAGCGACCCTCCTCAATGGGTGCACTCTGGCCTTTGATGAGAATAACATGTGTAAAATAGGTAATTGCACAAAAGCAACCATTCTTGATCCATGTGCTCTAGCCTTTAATGAAAATATTATGCACAAAAGAGGAAAAGTCCACTAAGAAAAATTACTCCATCTCCCTAAATAACCTCCCCAAATCACGTGCTCTAGTTATATATGTAATTATAATGTCTAATCAAGGAAACTTCCAAAGAGACCTTCCTCAATCCATGCACCTTATCTTTTAAACCAAAATAACAT
Organism: Picea engelmannii; assembly: GCA_009831015.1. Lineage (NCBI taxonomy): Eukaryota > Viridiplantae > Streptophyta > Pinopsida > Pinales > Pinaceae > Picea > Picea engelmannii. The sequence goes on along the minus strand of ML813378.1, from coordinate 132,624 downwards.
ATGTAAATATGGAAACTCAGTAAAATATCCCCCTCGAGCACTCTTGCCCTGAGTTATAAATAGTATGATTCTCCCAATATGTCAACATAGTAAAGCTCGAAGGTGAGTGTTCCTATATAAAAATAGCAATACATAATGAGATTCTGAGTTATAAATAGTATGATTCTCCCAATATGTCAACATAGTAAAGCTTGAAGGTGAGCATTCCTATATAAAAATAGCAATACATAATGAGATTCTCAAGTAAGGCACTCCATCTCTCATTAAAAATAGTAGTAGAATAGAGTCCATGTTCCACTCTAAGCATAGACCTCTAAAAGTACTAAATTAAAATGAATTTGGTTCTTAAAAGATGAAAGTCTCAAGGCCTAAATTTTAACATTGACACTGAATATCATACCAAACTCTAAAAATATAGTTATCTTACTAAATATATAATCTACACACTAAAAGTGTTTTCCCAAAATAGACCCAATTTTTCATGGTCTCAAAATCTATTGAAATACAGAGCATTCACTGATCTCCATATTGAGTCTCCGAAGATACAATTATATTCTTTTTCTTTGGACCACTTCCTAAAGATAGATTTTTTCCAAATACATAAACTTCTCTAATTTGCGTCAAATTTGAATTACAAGTCTATCTCCCTAGTTTGTATCCAAATATACTACCATCTATTATTGGAAAAAAAAAAAGTTAAAAAAATAGAAACTGCTAAAAATGTAAGAATTTGAGAATTTGAAAGTGTCCATCCAACTATCCTCAACCCTCCATGCATCTTGTAAAGTTAGATTGTAAATTTGATTAATGAGAAAAACTACTAAAAATAGAATGTTGGAAGCCTAAACTAAAAACTAGGTGAACATAACATAAGATGTGTTTTCGCCTTGGAACACTAATTTTTGAATAATCCCCAAAACTTGCACATTGCAACTCTATAATAAGGTACCTACATGGCCAAGGTTCTCATAATTCGTTGATGTTGAATGATGACCTCTTTAATGTTGATCTCACCACATATATTGTTCATGAACCTCTGATGTTGAATGGTGAACTCTATGATGTTGATGTCACCCTATATAACATCCATAAACATATGTTGGAACACAACACCAAATTTGTGTAGGAAAAATTGATGTTGACATTGTCTCCATCTAGGGAACAATGCCTCCCTTTAGGAAGCTAAGAATTGTATAATTTTGGTGTTGCTAAATATCTATAGCCTGCAATGAATATATAATACATAATAATAATGTACTAATGATAAGAATTGATAAGTTAAAGGACACAACTCTCTACCTTTGTGACTACTCAATGCATATAACTACACAATCACAAGGCATTGCAATCATATCTCATTCATTCATTATTGATTATATAATATTTTTTCCTACATGGAGTTCAACTATCTTTCATTTCTATGTTGGATATTTTATGTATATACATTATTGTTAATTAGTTTGGTATTGATACCAAGTTTTAGATAATTTTCTATGTTAATTCCACAATTTACTTGGGTCAACCATACACAATACACAATTTTCTATACAAATCTATAATCAACACTATTATTCTTTACACAATTTTACACTGCTACAAATCAATGGCAACTAATATCTACCTTGCTATGCAACATTTAATGTTGTGTGAGAATGGGTCTACACCATCAAATTTGAATTAATACACCATCGAATTTGAATTGCTTCAAATCTAATAATACATTACCATTCTCATACAACATTTAATATTACGTAACAAAGTGCTTAATGTTCACCCAAATCAACATGTACACAACTTCAATAAATTGTCCAAATATATCATACTAGTCGAATACAATACATATAATTGTTGTTATGCAATTCATACACTATACTTCCACGGAACTAGAATTCCATATAATTATCACCCTTACACCCAAATATGTCATACCAGTCAGCTAGAATTCATATAATTGTTGTAATACCATTCGTACACTATACTTCCATAGAACTATAATTCCATATAGTTGCCACCCCTGCAATTTACACCCACCATCAAATTGCCACATAAGATCGCTCATACAAGCTTATGTACTTTCCTATACGCACTACATATTCCACCGAAGTTCATACATCCATTTATTTTCTCAAGTACCATTTTCAATTCCAATATGTACGTTTTATTATTTCCTAAGATCGTGTACACCCTCAAATCATTTCGATTTTTCCTTCCTTGGGGATTTTCATATATCAAAGTTGGCGCCTTCTATAAAATTAGTTAAATACAAATAAATAAATTTTCGAAATATTCTAAACATTGCATGTAAAGTGTGTCACGCGGTAATAGTGACAAATCACAAGCCATCTATAAAATAGGTAATAGTGACAAATCACAAGCATATGGTAATCATTATAAAGATGAAGCTAATAGCAATATTAAAATTATGGATAGGATTGAGAAGTCAAAAAAATAAGGAAAAAATTAATGTATTAATTGGAAATAGTGATAAAATTGATAAGTTAATCTACTAACTGAAAAATCGAAATATATACTATTGATAACAAATCAATGTCAAAAGTATAATGGGCATCAATCTCATGCACACTACATAATAGAAATGAAGAAGTGTCTTGAAAAGAAACTATTACTCACAGATATAGAAAAATTGATTATAAAATATTTGGTCCCATCTCAACAATTGTTGATAAGATCAAAGATCTAAGAAAATAAAAATTCATGGAATTTAACTTGCAAGAACAACATTATAAATTATTTAGGTTGAAGTTTTCCATTGCAAGAAAAGTGATTTTCAACTAACGAAAAAACTACAAGAAGCACAATTGAAGATACTACAATGCAAAGTAGCCTTGTGAACACTCAAAACGGGAACTAAGTCAAACCCCTAGAACCATACAAAGACAAAAATGAGGCTACCAAGAAAGCATGCTCAACTACAAAGAATTCTATTTATTATGCTTTGAGGACAAAACATTCTTTAAGGGGGTGGAAAAGCAATAAGCATAATTATAAAAGAGATGATAATAATAATAACAAATAACACTAATTAGGCTAATGAAATGTCAAAGGGCACATAGCACTTCACCTCATAACCAGTCAATGCATATAAGTATATCGTCACAAAACTCATTCTAACATCATCATTTCTTATCAATCACTTTTTACTCAATAATATATACATTTGTAGAAATATATTTGTCAATATTGTAATAAATGAGAACTATTAATTTCACACACACACACACATGGAAACATTTCAATGAGTTGAATCAATCCTTCGGAAATAACCCTAGGAATTGACTTAACTCAATGCAACCTTCGCCCAACTCAAGACACATCTTCCAACTTTGAGACTTACGACTACAATAATCAACAATCAACGTTGTTCCCAAGTAATTTTGACCATGTTCTTCTCAAGAAGGTTGTTATACTCGTAGACAAACTCTAAACATTAAAAAATGATCTCATTAATCACTAGCTTTGACCATGTACCTCACAAGTAAACATTTATGCTCATAAATAAACTCAGAACATACAAAAATCATCTCATGGATGACACATTCCAACGGCCTATTATGAATGAAGACATTTATTTATGTTTTAAATCATAACTATCATCCCAAAAACAAACCTAATCAACTAAAACCACTACCTACATATACATAAAGACAATGTGGAATCAAATTACTCAAAAAATTTAAAAATTGAAAACCAAATGAAATTTGACTCCATACTTAGGCCTAACCTAAAACTAAAACATATCCAACCAAAAGGGGATTGGATGTATCAACCTAACCATAATATAAATGATAGAAAGGGCCCTCTTTTATTTCTTTTCTTTTTTAATGTGTCCTTGATGTCAATCATGACCAATTTATATTGACAACTAATGAAGCCATTGATGGAATCAATAAACTCCATCGAAATCATCAATGTACTCAAATCTCTAGTGAATCCAACTATGAAATCGACTAATGCTAACATGTGTTTTCATGTGCTCAATAATCAAAGAAAGCAAAGGGACCAAGCATGACTCGTTACGCACTTCATAAAATGACATATCCCTGTCAAAAAGAAGTAAGAAAACCCCATGCTCTTCTTTGTTGTCCTTTAAAATAGTTCCTCTATGTCTTGCTCAATCGGGTCAACAAAACTTTCTAAACTTGGGAAATTATTAACAAAACTTTAGGAATTTGGGAAATTATTAAACTAAAAAATAGATGTTGAAGAAAACTTAGGTTGAGAAATTATTACCAAATACATAGATTCTTCCCATTGCTCGGAAATGAGAACAACCTCTATCACATCTTTAGTACTGGAAAAAGCACCTTCAACCTAACTTAGAAGCTCCATGTCATATTGTAGAGGTACTTCAAATTTAACTTCAACACAACTATTGAGGGAGATCAATGTCTCATGTGTTAAAGTGTGCTCATCTTTAGATAAATATCACAAGAAGGAAACACACCTTTATTTATAGCATGCATCTTATTACAATTTCATCCTTATCAAATTCAACCAATTATCTTTCAACAAGGGAAGCAGAAGGGGTGCCATAAAACAACTTCACCATTCAGATTATCATTCCATTATGAGCAATCAACCAAATAAACATATTCCTCATAAACATCATCATCTTCATTAGGATCCTCGGACCTGCATATGAACTCTACTTGAAGATTTAACAAAGATGAAATAGAACCTGAATGTAACACATGCATGAACCATTGTTGGGCATCTAGAGCTAAGGAGATTGTGAACAACTTCATCAACACATATTTGTGTCTTGAATCAAAATGGTCAGTAAACCTATCAAAATATCTAAGATGTTATTTAATTGAATTAGACTTCAAGCGTTCATAGTATGGAAAGTAATTCCATCACTTTCTTTCCTCACTGAGAAATGGATTAGTATACCCACATATGGCATCAAAGTCTAATGAAGCAAATGTCTAATAATATTTAACTTGTATTTCCTTTGTTGATAGTACCATCAATATAAGTAATATCATCCCTCAATATGCAAGGTCCACATGCAACAATAATTGTCATCAATTAAATTAGATCTTATATCAAATGGAGTCGCCAAGTGAGTGCAAAATTTGGAATATAAATACCCACCAATGTCATAGTGGCCTGATGCTAGAAATACCAAGAAACCCGGTTCGCTCCCCTACAACGACGATAAAATGTTAACACTTGAAACTGGAAGGGTTCCAAGGTAACTACATAATGTACATTGTCACCTCATATAGTCTCTCTACAATCTAGGTTAGTGCTTTCTAACCTTAGGGAGAAATCCCTATGCAACCTAGAAATGAAGTATGAGCTTAAAAGACCAAAAAATGCTCCCAAACTAGAAGAAGTGTGTGATGTAATATTAAAAAATAAAGCTATAATATGCAATAAAACACACCAAACAACAAGAAACAATGCAACTTTACACATAAGGATGGAATTTTGCCTTGGGAACCTAGTAAATTTGCTATTAAAACATGAAAAAATGATCTTAAAAGTGCATATATGCATGTGGAAATATAAAAACAACAAACTTAAAGGTTGAATCTATTTCATGTAAGTTTCAACCCTAGGGATAAATTTAAAATATAAAGTACAACAATATATATTTCACTTATGTCCAACCAAATACATTAGACAGTCTAAGAAAAATAAACTCCAAAGAAATGTTCTTCAATTGGAACTATGTTTCCATACTTAAGGGCATAATCCCTAACATATAGCAGATTTAAAAATAACTTGTAAACTACATATTTGTTACAACCACCGATATGCCCTCTTGGCTTCTATTTACTTGTCAAATCACCCAACAAAATCTTCTCACTATTATGTCAAATTAACATACATAACCAACGTTAAAAACTACTCAATCACCATGAAAGCATAAGTGGGAAATCCGATTTGTGATTATACAAAGTTTGAATGGAAAAGTACACTTTAGATATACATAAGAATGAAGTTGAAAGTACATACAACATCTTATCATAACCTAGTACAAGATAGTCCTTCAAGCTTATCGCAAACTAGGACTCTCCAATGCATCTAAACATGGGCATCCACTATTAATAACAACCCTAACCAATGATCATAACTTAGAAAGGAATCACACCCAACTACTTCTAGCCACTATATAGGATCAACAACAAGCTAGAATTAACACCAACAAGTCCACCCTTAATCTTCTTTAATCTCACCTCATACAAGATCTCTAATCAACCTCTAGGGTTGCTTTGCCATGAATCCTAGGCCCTTCTCACACAAGGCCTTCAAACTAAGCACTTAAAATTTCCTATTGGTTTTTCCTCACACAAACCCTAGTGTCATCCTCCTTTGCATAAATAATGGTATAAATACTAGAGACGAGTTCATCTTGAAGATGCAATGATCTAATGTACTCTACTCACAGGCTTGCAAAAAATGAATACTCTCTCCTTCCTTTATATATAATAGGTGAGGGAGACCACAATAGTAAAGTCAATTAAGTCCACAAGTAAACTAATGTAATCCTCAAGATAAGGTCTCCAAGTGAATCATTCTCTCTCCAAGTTGTACATGTGTCAAGGGAAGACTCCTCAAGTGGTGCACTCTCTAAGCATGGGCTCCAAGTGTTAAGTGTTCCTCGTCACAAGGCTCCTTTTTCTCCAAGACAAGCTTCCAATGCTCTAATTATCCTCCTCAACATATGTGTCTCAGGTCCACGTACAACCCCAAATAATTCATTTTCAACCCAAACATCCTCAATTCAAGGGCTCGTCCTCTTTAGGCATTCCAAGTGGTCCCAATGCTCCTAGAGCCAAGCACCCTCTCTCCTAGTTCCCAATACTCATCCTCCAAGATATATATAACACCCATGAAAGTAACCATCATCCTTAACACACACATCATGTAGAATATATTAGTGCTATATACGATAACCACCTCATCAAAAATTGTGCCACATATAACACCAAGTCCAAGGTTAAACAACCACCTATAGAAATCTCTCTAAATATCATCAACCAAAAGGTCTAATATACAACTAAGGGGATAGGGTTTCACCAAGCACCCCACATCACACGAAGGTACCCCTAGAATAGTGTAAACATTGTTGAAGCAACCCAAAATCTAACACTCCCTCTTTCTGAGGAAAAAGTTTTCATTAACACTAATCTCCCCTTTCAATATATCAAACTTCCCCTTTGCTAGAAGCTTCACCAAGATGTCATCAATTTGCAAATCTATAGGATTATAATCAAGTGATAAAGCACCCTTCTCACCATGTCTCTCGAGAAATGATAATGGATGTCCATATTGTTAGAATGCTCACGGAACATGTGATTCTTGGAGAGTTTGATACAACTTTGATCATCACAAGACACAATTGTTGGCTCCAAAACCATACCACCTAGCTTGGCAAACAATTTTTGAATCCAAAATGACTCACAATTAGTCGAACATGCTTCTTTATTTACTTTGATTCTATTGAACTAAGTGAAAGTGTTGCTTTATTTATACTCAACCAAGATATCATACCTTACCTTTAGTTGAAACAATAGCCAAAAGTACTCTTCTTAGATTTAGGACCTCTTGCCTAGTCTAAATCACAAAATCCATGTAGTGGTAGTCCTTTATCTATTGTATACCTCATGTGATAATTGACCAAGCCCTTCGAATACCTGAGCATGTGTTTCCCAACCACCCAACGAGTCAAACACGGAGTAACCATAAACTGACTAAAGTTATTCACAACACAACAAATATTTGACCTGGTATTTACAGGATACATCAATGATGCAATTAGTTGCATGTACAAAGTAGGGTCAACCAAAGAAGCATCCACATTACAAGTAAGCTTCAAATTTGGCAAGGGTTTGCAATCATACATCCAAAATCTCTCCAATATCTCCAAGGCATACTTCCCTTACCTAAGAAATATTTCTCTTGGACCCTACCAAACCTATAACCCTACAAAAAATGTAGTAGACCAATATTGTTAAGTACCTTAAATATGAAGATTCTATCACATACAATATTTCCAAGCATAAGATATAAAATCCATTTTACTTGATGATATACAAATACCCTTAAGGTAGGGAAACACTTTACAACTGATCTTTTTATCGAAGGAATCCACTCTTGTTCACTCGTTTATTAAGGTTGGACAACCTCTCAATGAGCTAAGCTCCAAATACAATGTACTGCACACATATCATAAGGATAAATCCATCCTTATTTATAACTAACAAGAGAATTCTAATCATAACAACCTCCTAACTACCCCGTAGACCTTCTTTAATAAGGCTCCATTACATTTATTCAATACTAACTACCATAGTGGGTCTTATTTAATAACAACAAGAGTATTTTACCTAGTCCACCTTACATTGAATGGCCTCCACTATTATTACTATATTATGGGCCTTGTTATCCACTAGTTTGCACTAGTTGAATTGTATATGAGCCACCAAAGACTGAGTAGACAGATGCTCAGAAGCCAGAGTTCAGAGTTCAGCCAGTTTTTCAAAAGACCATATTTTTCTGCATTTCCATCATTGTAATAAATACCTGAGTATGAAATATTGTAAAAGGCTATTGGACACCTAATACCTAGGTACGAGCACGTACTCTAGAGTGTTTTTTTTAACTTGTTAATTATTTTTTTCCTGCCTTTGTGGGGGATTAATAATTTCTAAGTTTTTTCACTCAAGAGACTGACTCCAAAGCTGGAGTATGTGTTGGTGGTTAGGCCATGGCATGGTATAACCAATGTCTAGTGTCCAAATGTATATGAGTTCATGCTAGGTCATATTAATTGATTCATATGAAAATTGTGGTTAGGTTTGATAGGTTTTTTTTAATGTTTTAGTCAAATAATAAAATTCCCGCAAAAATGAAAATTTTTAATTGTAAGTCAATAAATTGTAAAAATATGGCATCAATCATTGTCATATGCCACATTTATAGTCGTTTTCCAGTCCATATTACCTTGTAAACCCCTATTTATCTTATGTCGAGGCAACAAAGTGATTATTATCACTAAACAATGAAATTTGCTCAAAAAATACGGAAAATGGGTAATTTAATTAAATCCCTATTTTTTAGGGAAACCGGGGAACGTGTTTTTTCCTTGTCTCCAGTTGACTGAAGGCTTAGGCAAGTTTAGAAAAGGGTAAGTCAACTTCAACTAGAGTGACATGGACGTGGAGGAGATCCCAATGAAGGGACTTGACCCCACTTGCAGAGTTGGCGCATTTAGGAGGGGTGGCGCACATCCCAAGGCAGCCACACGCATTCCCGCTCCCACTTACTCCCACTCGTCCTCACTTCACTCTCTCTACACCCTACTTCACTACCCTTCACCTCCCATCCACTCCACACATCTCCCAACTCACTAAGTGCGCCACTCCCCTTAGCTCATGTACATCTCCTCCTTAGCTCATGCACATCTCTCTTGGAAGTATCACCCCTTTTGCTATATAAAAAAGACTACCCCTCTCCATTTGTTAGATGGAGTTTTTGGGAAGACACTATACCTATATTGTATCATTTTTCTATTTGAAGATTGAATAAAGACTTTGGAGTTCTACAAGGTATATTGTGAAAATGTGTGGATGATCTTCTCTTATGGTGATGTGTTGAGTATGGTAAATTTGTCTTTCTTGCAATTCTCATTTGTTGATTAATCCTCGGTTAGTAAGATTTTAGTAAACTTGCTTGTATTACTAAATCTTGTTATAGCACATTGCAATCTATGATTTCATGCTATTATCGGTTTAATCTCATATTTTCTAGATTTTATGTGTAGGAAGTGGATGCATCCACTATTTAACAATTTATTTGCAAGATTGTCTTAAGTTTGCAGGATCTCTAGTTTGGAGGAGTGGAAGAATCTAGCTTGAGCTTCCAACACTTTCAAATCCATCCAACCGGAAAGATTTCCCTCTTCGATACATCAAAGAGACTCCATTGCCCAAGTTCTATTTCTTAAAGTTGTCTCTTCCCCTCTCTCACTCAAATTCTATATAAAAAATTGGTTTCTTTAGGTTTTTAGTTTGCATGCAAGAAGATAGTTGATCTGATAAAGATAAATTTGTTCTAACCTTTTGCATGTAGCTCTAAAAGATTAGATCTAAAGTGTATTTAAGGAACTTTATCTTTTACCTAGATCTAGTCTAAATTTTGCCTTAGTTTAACCTTTATTTCTTAGCATATTTGGAGGCTAGTAATAGGCAAATATTTGTGTGCTTTCAAAGTTATAAATCTTCAATCTAAAGTGCTTTGTTTTCTGATTTTATATCAGCCTAAAAGACCCTAAGGAGGCTAGCTTTCTAGCTGTCACTCCTTAGTTATTTTCCCTTGTTTTAACCTAGTTTAACTTAGTCAATTTTTGCAATTCTTTGAGTTGGACAAAGACACTTCCAAAGTGTTTTTGGCCATATTTTGGGTTTAATAGCTTGTTTTTTTCTCACAGAAATAACAGGTGCAAGAGGAGGCTCCACCCATTTTTCGAAGTTTCAACCTCTTTTAGACCCCCCCCATGATTTCGAGAGCTCATTACTTCATTTGTGTTACTTGAAAAAGCATTGTAAGCCTTGATCTCTCTTTATAAAGATCAAGTCCACACCAATAACTAATTAACTCTACAATCGACACTAACTAACTCAGATCACTATACTCCAGTATGAGAAGAGAAGGGAATATAAGAGTAATGAGAAAATGGGAAAATGGATAAGTATGGAATGGGCGTATGAAGAGAGGTGAAGGAAGAGGAAAATTGTTAAGTTTGGAGATGGATAGGATATGGAAGGTGAGAGAAATGACTAAGTGAGGAGAGTACTTAGTCAAAATTTTGAAAATGGAGAGGAGAAAGGGCCATAACACTTGGAAACAATTCTCCACTTAGAAAAAAAATTCTTGCAATTCTTCAAGGCTCTTCTTGCGTGAGTATCTTGGGCATACAGACTTAGATTTTGATTCCATAAAATGTATGACAAATATGAGACTGGGGGATACACCATGAGTTGATGAGCATGCACAAATTATTCCTTCTGATTTTTTTTATATATATTCTTCAAAAGAGTGGAAAATTGAGGTGGTCAAATTTTTGATCAACAACTATGAAACCAAAAAGGATAAGAAAGACCTATAGAGCTCTAATTACACTCAACCCAACCCATAACCTAAAGAGTTCAATTAGAACTAGGCACCTACTACCATAAGTATCAATATTTCCTCCATGTATCTCACCCATCTAGCCATCAACCACAATATTCTTCCCCTCAACCAAACAAAACACAAGGAAATAATTTTGCCTTATTTTCTAAATAGTCTCATAATAAATTCTTCCCCTCTAGTGCTCCAATACAACTAGGAATAATCTAATCCATTGATTATCATATGGGAACCTAGACAAGTAGGACCTTGGCTCACTTATGTCTAATTTTTGGT
>ML813378.1:96698-112001 GCA_009831015.1 Picea engelmannii | reverse complement strand
CAGTCTCTGGACAGTCGTGAACTTCAGTCAGACGCAATCGCGCTCCAAAGGGCCTGTGAATGAATTGACAAGCTTACAGTCATTTTCTGGACTTTCCATTTATGGTGGAAACGATGTCCAACCACCATCAACTGCTGCAATAAATGCTTCATTGGGATCGGGAAAGGCCCCGGTTAATTCTATACCTATAGGACATGGAGGCCTTATCATTCTGCCATTTGGATCTGTCTGGAGAATTCATGGTAAGACTAGTGGGTAGACGCGGAGGCCGTCGTGATGACTGGAGGACTTGACATGAAGTGGTGAGTGGACGGTGATCAGGCAGGGGTGACTTGACATGCTCGGTGTGGATATGGGATGAGGAGAGGCCATGTGGATGGATGTGGCAGAGGGAAAGCGATAGGGCAAATGCAAGTGGCAGAATTCGTGGGCTTTGAAGTGTACGAGCCAGGTGGAGGAGACACAGGGGCCGGGAAGAAATTATGAGTTGGCATGACACGGGGATAGGACGTGGCGGCAAGGGATAGATAGCGGAGGTACGTGGTGAAGTTTTTGGGTTTCGGGGTTTGCGGTACCGAGGTGCACATGTACCCGGAACTCTCGACCCTTCGATCCCCGATTTGCGATGAGCTCCACTTCTATAAGCTAACCCCTACCGGCTAGAACATGAACCATATGACCACTGCCATATGTCCTCGACCATACTCTCCATCGGGGTTTCACGGTTTGCGATGTCAACGAGCACGCATCCTCCGAACTCGCGATTCCCCGAAACCCGATGGCTCATGGTCATTGACCTGTCAACAGTCAGTTCCCTATCGCGAAAGCCTACCACTTTTCCTCCATGATTGACAGTTGTTCCCGCCGATCGGGAAATCGCGTATCGCGATTCTACGATGCACAAAACTCTCACTCCCGGGATCTCCGATATCCCGATGGCGTCAACTCCGATGGACGCTTCCCTGTCGGGACCCTCCCTGATGACGCCGATCTCCTGCCACGCGTCCCTTCTCAGATGGACGGTCTAGATCTCCTTCGCTACTTCTTGCGTCCATGATCAGGCTCGCTTGACGTTTATGGTTGCGGCCTTTGAATAAATCTCACCTGAACAGCTTTCAAAATCCCACCTCCATGTGTTTACATCAGAGGCCTCAAATCGGAGAGGAAAACATCCTTGTGCAAGAAATGTCGCTAACATTAGGCTCCACGGGGGATAGAGTCATCCCTACGATGCTCTAAGAATTCCTTTCGCAGCTTCAGTGCCTTGCTATTGGGCTATGGAGTCATGCTCAAAACATCCCGCTGCTAAAAATATATGTCGAAAATTAAAAGCAACAAAACAAAGATACATGCTCAAAGAGATTATTTATATACAATCCTTAAACTAATGAAACACTTTACATGGGCTAGGTGAAAGAAAACTTCCACCATAGCCAATCAAGCAGCTTCCTGGATAGAAGCTCCTTCCTCCTGTCGATGATCACCAGCAGATGGTGTAACCGTGACAGCAGAACGATTACACTCTTCAACTCCTCCTTACAGGCTGGAGTTGAGATGAAATAGAGCGGATCCAAAGCATAAGGGAAATGCCACTCCATGTATTTGTTGACAGGGTCATCGAATGAGTGGCCATTTCCGAGGAATTGGAGAAATACAGCCTCTTCTGCTACACAGTTGTTCACCTGTGGTCGAATATCTCTAATAAGCACAGGCGGGTGAATAACTGAAAAGGGCTCGCTGATCTCAGGTGGTGGTTGCTCACTGACTGGCTCTAAACAAAGAGTAGATTGCCCCTCTGGTTCTTTTTCCTCTTCTTGTTGGCTCTCCTCCAGGTCCGATTCATATTCATCATAAATAGGGACCATGGGGTGATTCTGCTTGCTGACTGGCTCTTCAGTATGTTTATACTGATCGAATGTAGGATAAGCATGTTGCTCATCATCACTATAATATTCATCAAAAATGGGCTGACCCTTATCTCTATGATCCTCCTCCAGAATGGTGATCCCATCAAAAATATCCGTTTCAGGGACAATGGGACCCATTGCTTCTGGTTGCTCATACATAATCTTCTTCTCTTTAATCTCAGGTAAAAATATATCGTGAGAAACTCCCTGGAGAAAAAGAGAGGGAACCGCTTCCACAATAATGTCTTCTTTACAAACGGGAAGGTCTCTGTCCTCAGAAACAGGGTTGCTAGGAATATCTGCTTCAACCCGACATTTAGGTGAGCCATCTACCATGGACCACATCTGCTCGACCAACTCATAATCTCCACAAGAGGTGTGTTGATCTTTATGAACATCTAAAAGAACAGACACATTCGATATGATGTCAGATGCTTCCATCCTCGAGCTAACACCACTCATATCATTCAACACCTCAATTTGTTCACAGTAGATGCTTTCCTCCATAGTAAGTACTTCATCATGGACATGGTCTTCAGGGCCAACAGAGGCTTCATGAAGAGAAGAAAACTCTTCACAACAACTTTCAAACAAGAGAACAGCTGGATAGTAGTCTTTACAAAATGAATTGAAAGTTGTATGAAAACCTGCTAAAGAGCGGATACTTGCAGTGGGAAGAGACCGACACCATTCAAGAGCAGCTCCCTTCAATGAATACCAGAAGAGCTTAATCCAGACATCCTCATGCATGATATTGTGTAAGTGGATAGCCTCATGGAAGTCCAGTAAATGCTCAGCTGGTTCTTCCCAATCTGATGCATGAAATTCCGGGAGGAAATCTTCCCATTTGTCTCTATCAGGAAGTGCATTAGGAAAGCCAATTATCTGAGAAAAGTCACAGAAAGCAAACCTTTGAGCCAGAATTTTCTCCATATCGAACCAGTGGAGTCACCAATTGATCCTCGAATCATGGAGTCGCCAGGTGAAAAATGTGAAGCTTCGAATGTGTCTGGTCCTTGTTCACCATCAAAGGCCAGATCTTAACATCATCGTTACCCTAGGAAACTTCTCAGGCTGAGAAAGAAGCCGCTGAAACCTTCTTGAGAAATCTCCTCTGGGTCAGCTTTCAGGTGTGTCAACAGTGGCCACAACTGAAACAGTAAAGTGGAAACAATGGAGTCGCCACAGTGGAGTCGCCAGGTGCACAGTAGCAATCTGAATAATTCTGATTTCTGATGCACCTTTAGAATCAGTTGATCGTTGTCATTCTACCCAGGGAAAATCTTCAACTTCGTCCCCGACAACGGCGCCAGAAAATGTTAGCGATGGAAGTCACTCCTGGATTGCTTGCAGGAGCATAGCCCAACGCCCATCAGTTTAATGTCACGATTTGATAAATGGGTGATCAAATGGGTAGAGACTCGAGGAGATATCACTCTAACTCAGGGACTGGATCTGGTATGTAAAGAAAAAAGGAGGTCTGGAATCCTAACTTCAGCCAGTGGGTTGATTAAAAGATGAGCAGGTGGAAGACTTAGTAAGAAAAGTGAACAAACAGCTCTGGGCAACAGGCTTGCAGCGGTTTGTAGGGGAAAAACTATGAACGCAGGATCCTCCTGGTTCAGGGCTTCAAGAAACTGAATAGAAGACTTGACTGGATCCTCCAATTCCAAGTCATTCAGCGTTAAGGAAATCACAGGAACTGATTAGAGACTCCGTAACTATTACAGTGATCCATTACAACATCATCCTATAACAGCTACAACTCGATTGGATCCTCCAATTCCGAGTTTCTCTAACACAGTATAACAAAGATGTAAATAAACTGGCATTCATAAGGCAAGAAGTCTCAGAAGTCTAGAAATAACCAGAAAAGAGTGCTTCATTAAAGTTTTACAATCGGGAGCTCTGCTCAACCATCGATGCCCACAAAATGTGAGAAAACTCCTCTAAATACTTAGAGCAAAACACTAGAAGCCAATTCGAGACATCACATTGAAGACATTACATCTGCATGCTTATTGTGCATGCAGTCTCTGGACAGTCGTGAACTTCAGTCAGACGCAATCACGCTCCAAAGGGCCTATGAATCAATTGACAAGCTTACAGTCATTTTCTGGACTTTCCATTTATGGTGGAAACGATGTCCAACCACCATCAACTGCTGCAATAACTGCTTCATTGGGATCGGGAAAGGCCCCGGTTAATTCTGTACCTACAGGACATGGAGGCCTTATCATTCTGCCATTTGGATCTGTATGGAGAATTCATGGTAAGACTAGTGGGTAGACGCGGAGGCCGTCGTGATGACTGGAGGACTTGACACGAAGTGGTGAATGGACGGTGATCAGGCCGGGGTGACTTGACATGCTCGGTGTGGATATGGGATGAGGAGAGGCCATGTGGATGGATGTGGCAGAGGGAAAGCGATAGGGCAAATGCAAGTGGCAGAATTCGTGGGCTTTGAAGTGTACGAGCCAGGTGGAGGAGACACAGGGGACGAGAAGAAATTATGAGTTGGCATGACACGGGGATAGGACGTGGCGGCAAGGGATAGATAGCGGAGGTACGTGGTGAGGTTTCGGGGTTTCGGGGTTTGCGGTGCCGAGGTGCACATGTACCCGGAACTCTCGACCCTCCGATCCCCGATTTGCGATGAGATCCACTTATATAAGCTAACCCCTACTTGCTAGAACATGAACCATATGACCACTTCCATATGCCCTCGACCATACTCTCCATCGGGGTTTCACGGTTTGCGATGTCAACGAGCACGCATCCTCCGGACTCGCGATTCCCCGAAACCCGATGGCTCATGGCCGTTGACCTGTCAACGGTCCGTTCCCTGTCGCAAAAGCCTGCCACCTGTCCTCCATGATTGACAGATGTTCCCGCCGATCGGGAAATCGCGTATCGTGATTCTGCGATGCACAAAACTATCGCTCTCGGGATCTTCGATATCCTGATGGCTTCAACTCCGATGGATGCTTCCCTGTCGGGACCCTCCCCGATGACGTCAATCTCCTGCCACGCGTCCCTTCTCAGACGGACGGTCTAGATCTCCTTCGCTGCTTCTTGCGTCCATGATCAGGCTCGCTTGACGTTTATGGCTGCGGCCTTTGAATAAATCTCACCTGACCAGCTTTCAAAATCCCACCTCCATGTGTTTACATCAGAGGCCTCAAATCGGAGAGGAAAACATCCCTGTGCAAGAAATGTCGCTAACATTTGGTATAAGCATGATATTATAGGTTTGTAGAATGCGTTAGCCTCTATAGACATTGAAATAGTTGTTCTTCCTCTCATGACCAACTCATTTTCCCTCTCATTAAAAACAAAATTTCCAATCTTTCCATAGGCTCCCATTGGCCTCATGCTCATAGGATTCAAATTCAAGTTGTAGAAATGACCACCATGGCACCATATCAACTGCACCATAACTGGGAAAGGAAAGGTCAATGGCAATGTAGCATGGAAGAAACGAGGAAGAATGAACCATAAAGATAACCCTTTCATAACCAAACTCTTGGGTAATATAATTCATCTTTGCATGAAAACCCCATGTGCCTCCAAAAAGAATATAACATAATTACATTGGACCATAGAGACAAAGATTTCTAAGCCTAGGATGAGACACATGGAGATACTAATTCAATGGTTTTATTCCCATAGGACCACTCTCTTTACCTCTTGTGGGTTTGTATCCCCTTGTTTCTACTTAACAACCTTTTTGATGTTTTTGTTAATAGTATTTCCCTTTGTACATGATTTTTCATAATTAAGCATGCAAGAGTCACATATTGACATGGTTGTACCTTAGGAACATAACACACACACACACCATAATCTGGCTAATGAGTTGGACTTATAACTATTCACTAGTTATGTCTTTGCCTTGGGCTCTATACTATGAATATTTACTAGGCATTTTACATAATTAAACCACATGGTCATTTAATTCAACCCACCTGGATTAACACCGATAAACTAAACCACATCATTACATGGAATTCATGATTTAATATATATGTCCTAGGGGTAAAATTGAGGCATGGCAGACTTTGTTGCTCTGGAGTCTATGCACATCATGTCACAAACTACATTGTTAGATACATTTTACTCTACATGTAATCCTAAATACAAAATGGTACATTGTGAATACCCATTTCCTTTAAAAGAAAAATATGAAAACATGTTGTGAAGTAATATTTTTACACCAAATTCCTTGCCACCATTGTTCTACTTGATGCACCATTAGTAGTAGAGTTGATGTTCTTCCATGACAAAGACAATTTTGGATACGAAAACAATGTTGCATATATTTGTGAAATAAGTGATGACCAACAATGCTAGAATATTATAAATGAACATAAAAAAGAGTGTGATTGAGGACTTTAACAAAATCACTACATTATTATGAAATGCAGGAAAGGTGTGTTTAGGTTGGAAATGACTAGGTGCTCAATAGCATTAAGTGTTTCAAAGATATTTGAACTCGTGGATTCAAATGTTTAGGGAATCTAAAAAGGGATAATATCAACATTGAGCATTATTGTGAGTACCTTAAAAGTTTTATTAACATTTGTTCTAAAATATGTGCCCTTTGGGTCCACCACATCTACATGATCACTTCTCAACCAAAGCATCCTCAAGTCAAATACAAGCCTCCATGCAAGAAACTAAGTGTCCTTGTTCCATCTAGGGATTAAATCCCTCATTCAAGATCCCCAACACTCCTTCAAGGTGAACCATCCTCCAAGTAAGAAACCAACTCTCCATGTGCACATCATGAAGAATGTCATCATGCCCTCTAGGTCTCCAATGCTCCAGGGAAGTGTGCCACATAAGAATGAAGACAAGGTCTATAAATCCACGAGTAAGTTATCTCTAATGTTTATGTAGATCATGGTATAATCAAGGGTAATCAACGCCATGCACCCCACATCACATGAAGCTCCCCCAAGCATGGTATAAACACTTTCAGAGTAACCCCAAAAGATAACAATTAGTTCCTTGGGACAAAATCAAACTTCAACCCTTTGTCCGGTGCTTGGGATTAAATACCTTACACTTATCAATATAACAATGGGTGCAATATTTCTATATAACCTAATAAGTGGAGAGATAATTGAGTGAAAAATATATCTTATAAAAAATTATTGCAACAATTGTGACACACTTAGACCTTTTTTATTGTCATAATCCAAGTATCAAAGGATCTCAAATCTTAACGTAAAAAGGAAATCATTCTCACTTATCATAGAACACTTGTATCTAAGGAGTGGAGATATATTCAAATATGGAATTATTGTATCATGGCTTCTAAGAAATTTATGACATAGGGTCGATGTTCATAATCTTAGATAGTGACTCACTTAAAAAAAACACAGACAATGGTTAAGAAACTTGGACAATGACAAACGTTTCTTTATGGAGTGGGTTTGCTTAATTATAGAGAGGTTGGATCTATCCTTTAGATCTTCTTTCTATGATATAAAATGTCTTGAAGGTGCTAATTTTTTTTTCAAAGGTGTTCCTCCACTTTAGGGTCATCTCGAGGACACTATTATATGGCATGATTCTTAGAAGTATACACTGTTACATAAGGATAAACAACTTGAAAAAATCCCTAAAATGGAATTAAAACAAATGTATATAATTAGAATAATAGCTAGGTAAAAGAATGAATTCCCAAAATTAACTCAATCTTTTGGTTGATGGCTCATAACAAACTTCTTACAATGAAAAAATTATCAAAAAAAGGATATTTAGTCCTTCCAAATGTGGGTTGTGCGAAGAAAGTGAAGAAACTTCCCTTCATATATTTGAGCACAATTTTCATAAAAAAATGTTTGACGTCGTCTCCATGAGAATGGAACTATAATTCTCTGAGGTCCCTCATTGTAGAACCAAATTTTCCAGTTTTTGAAGGAAGACCCTTCTTATATTTAGATAAAATGTCTTCTTGAGAAAATATGGGAATGTCTACCTATAATGGTATAATGAAAACCATGGATCTCCAAGTGACATCATCTTTCAAAAT
Source organism: Picea engelmannii (assembly GCA_009831015.1). NCBI lineage: Eukaryota > Viridiplantae > Streptophyta > Pinopsida > Pinales > Pinaceae > Picea > Picea engelmannii. The sequence goes on along the minus strand of ML813378.1, from coordinate 104,051 downwards.
GAAGAAAAATCCTTGTGTAGAATCAAATCAATAATGGTTAATTTGGTAAGAGAAATAATTGTGGCCAAGGTCTGTAGGTGAAGATAGTGGCATGTCAGTGCACTCGCCAGGGTTCAATTCTCTTAGAGATGAAAATAAGAGAGTGGGGAAAAATAATTATTCTTGAAGACCAGGGATGGAGTCCTTGCGAGATTTCAAGAATCCTACTTAGTCAAGAGTCTTATGGATTTAGTTGGGTTGATCTGTTGAGGGTGATGTCCCTTGTGGTTGAGCACATGTGGACTTGTCCCTAGTGGCAGAGCACTAGAGGATGTGTGGGAGATCCCTTGATATATTGTCTAAGAGTAAGATTATTGGGAAACCCTAATTTTTATTGTGAAGGGTACAAGTCGGCCCTACTATGTAAAGATAATTAATATTGTGTAAAAGATTAATTATATTATTGAGTTGTACAAGTCGGCCCTATTGTGCCAATAGACACATCTATTTGATGAGTTAGGTCATGTATATATTAGAGAGATACATCCCCATTGAGGATCATATCTCATATTCACTCACAATGCATTGTGGAGATCTGAAATTTAGTGCGCACTCTTTCTACGCACTAGCTTTCTTGTTCATAGAGCACCCTCTTGTGTGCGCTAGGGTTTGTGGTGTGAGGGTGATATTCTATTGACTCTATAGAAAATGATTGGTGGGTGTTTCCCTTGTTTGAGAAGGTTTTTCCCAGGATAACTTTTTGTGTCTTGTGCATGGTTATTCTTCTTGTGATATTGGTTACTGCAGTTATTGTGTTGTTGCATTGTTTATGGTTCAAGTTCATGCTAAATTGAAAAGAAAATACATGTGCTTGAGAAATTGTTCAAAAAATCAACATGGTATCAGAGCAGTGTTCCTAAAATATCCATTTCACAAGCTACTGTAGTAACTTTCCAAGCTAGTCGTCACCTTCTTGTTGCAACTACAAAAATGACCCTTACCCTTTTCCTTGTCAAGCTAGTTTTAGCACTTTCCCTTAAAGCGTTGGGCCTAAATTCTTCACAGGCAGGTATAACCTAGTCCAATGCATCACCTGCAACTCTCAGATTGAAAATTGAAGAAGTTTGGATTTTCGACCCTAGGGTTTCTAGGGTTTCTACATATTTCAGCTTCTAGGGTTTCTGCAGGTTGTTGGGAAATTTTGTAGCCCATTGGGGTTCTTTTGACTCTCCAAGGATTCTTGTTGGTAGTCATAAGTCCAATGAAACCTAGGGTTTCTAGCCTAGCCTAACCCTTAGGTTTTTTGAAGCTAGGGTTTCTAACCTAGCTATTAGGGTTTGTGAAGAATCTGCAAGCCATGAGGAACATAAATTTGGTGGAAGATAGGCTTGATGGATCAGGCAACTTCAACTCCTGGAAGTCAAGACTACACATCACTCTAGAAGAGAGTGACCTATTAATATTGATAAAATGAACACTACCAGCAATAATAACCGATGAAGAGAAGTATGAATGGAAGACAGATGATGTCAAATCTAGGAAGATAATAATATACTCAGTAAGAGATCATATACTGCCTCACATTTCTACCTTGAAGATAGCTTATCTAATGTATGGTGCGTTGAAGAAGATGTTGAGAGAAACAACACTAACAAATCTCTTACATTGAAACACCAACTTCAAAATCTCAATATGACGAAAGATGACACCATTGCTACCTTCTTCATGAAGATTTCAAAGATAAGAGATCAATTAGGTGCCATTGGAGAAGCCATACCAAACAAAGAACTTGTCATTATTACTCTCAATGCTCTTCCAAGCCATTGGGAACCATTCATTCAAAGTATCAGTGGAAGAGCACACTTACATCAGTTTGATTGTCTATGGGAAGATTGCACTCAGGAAGAAACTAGACTTATAGCCAGAGGCGTGCAAGACTCCCATCATAATGATAATCAAGCCCTTTCTTCTCATGCAAAGAGAGGCAGAAGAAATAGAAGAAGTTTCATCAAAGAATTCAATGACAAAACTTCAGCAACTCCAGGTCATGAACAAAGAAAAGACATATTAAAGATTTAGTGTTTCAGATGTGACAAGTATGGACACATTGCAAGAAATTGTGCTACCAAGAAGAAAGGAAGACAGCATGCCTCCACTGCCGATGTTGATTCAGAACCACCTCAGAGGGATGAAGGCATAAAAGATGATTTTTTCTTCTTCATTTCAACACTCTCAGGTATGGTTCCTACTGCTAGTGATATTTGGTTGATTGACAGTGGTGCTTCTAGACACATGACTGGATATAGAGAACATCTCATTGATCTTGTAGAGAAAGAGTCTCGTCTGCGTGTTGTACTTGGTGATAATGCTAGATATACTATGAAGCGAGTTGGATATTATTCCTTCCAACTAGATTATGACATACCACTTCAATTAATTGAGGTACTATATGTACCTGGGATGAAAAGGAACCTTGTCTATGTTTCTGTCTTAGAGGATAAAGGCTACAAGTTTATTTTCTCTGAAGGAAAAGTTCTTGCATGACACAAGAACTCACGAATGGATTTTTCCTGGGTGATTGGTGTTCGAGAAAAGAGTTTGTACAAATTGATTGTTCGACTAGTCTTGGCCTTGTTACATGATACTATCATCTTGAGTGAGCTATGGCATAGAAGACTTGCTCATTTACATTATAGATCCCTTCCCACTCCGGGGAATATGGTGACAAGCCTTCCAAATATACATATCGATCATGATGGCATTTGCAAAGGTTGTGCTCTTGGAAAGAATGTCAAGGGGTCCTTTCTGAGTAGTGACTATAGATCCAAGGGGATCTTAGACTTGATACATACAAATGTTTGTGGACCTATGTTTGTTGCTTCCTTGAGCGGATACTTGTACTATGTTCTCTTCATTGATGATCACTCCTAAAAGATGTGGATTTACTTCTTGAAGACCAAGGATGGAGTCCTTGAGATATTTCAAGAGTTTAAAGCTCAAGTTGAGAACCTGACCAGGAGGAAGATCAAGGTGTCGATATCAAATAATGGAGGAGAGTACACCTCCGGGGATTTTAGTGACTTCTGTGTTGAGACAAGGAACAAGAGGGAATTCATTGTTCCTTATAACCCTCAACAAAATGGGGTTACAGAGAGGAAGAACATATCCATTGTTTAGGCAACCAAAGTGATGATACATGATCATAATCTACCTATGATTATGTGGGAAGAGGCATCCATGAAAGTTGTGTACGTTCAGAACAAGATTCCTCATAAGATTATGAAGAACACGACTCCCGAAGAAGCTTTCACCAGAGTGTAACATGAGGTTGGACACTTCAGGATATTTGGTTGTTCAATATACAATCATGTACCCAAGGAAAATAGGACCAAGCTAGACCCTTCAGGCGGAAAGGGTACATTTGTGGGGTACAATGAATCTTCGAAGGCATATCAGATCTACATCCCTGGTCAGAGACAAATCAAGCTTAGTAGAGATGTCACCTTTGAGGAAGAGATAGCCTTATGAATATCCAGAGAGTATCAAATGGAGATTGACAATGAGAAGAAAGAAGAGACCATACCTTCTCCCCCTTCAACAGTTAAGAGGGAGACAGTTACTGATCCATTTGATCCAGTTGATCCCGTAGCTCTAGTTGATGTTCCTAGAGACATTGCAGTAGGCCAGAAGAGGCTTGCATGGGATCAACATACTCTATAGGAGGCAGAGGGACATGAAGCTCCTCGTGGTACATTTTGAGAGAGAAAGAGGCCACAAATATTTTTGAGCTATGTTTCATCTATGAGCCACATCATTGAGACTGAGCCTTATTGTCATGGAGAAGCAACAAATCAACAGGTTTGGAAAGATGCCATGACCGAAGAGTATCATTCCATCATGAAGAATGATGTGTGAGATATTGTTTTGATACCAAAATGGAAGTCTGTAGTGACTTCCAAGTGGATCTATAAGATCAAACATGCAGATGATGGAAGTGTCGAGAAGTACAAAGCGAGATTTGTGGCTAGAGGATTCTCTCAGGTTAAGGGAATAGATTATGAGGAGACATTTTCTCATGTTGCCCGATACAATTCCATCCGTACGATTATTTCCCTTACCGTATCCATGGGTTGGAGACTACATCAGATGGATGTGAAGACAACCTTTCTCAATGGTGAGATTGAGGAAGAAGTTTACATCGAGCAACCAAATGGATTTGTGATACATGAGAAGGAGTCTCGTGTGTGTAGGTTGAAGAAATCCATGTATGGACTAAAAAAGGCACCTCGTGCATGGTATGAGAAGATTGATGGATACTTGATGAGTTTGGGCTTCAATACGAGTGTTGTTGATCGCAACCTATACTACAACATTGTTGGTGATGAGTGCCTGATTTTTGTCCTATATGTTGATGGCTTATTCCTCACCGATTCATAAAGCCTTATTGTTGAATGCAAGCGTGCATTGGCTTCTGAATTCGAGATGAAGGACCTTGGTATGATGCACTAATTCTTGGGACTAGAAGTGTGGAAGAGGATTGATGATATTCTCTCGAGTTAGGGGAAATACACAGTGGAGATATTGGAGAAATTTGGGATGACAAACTGCAAGTCCATGGCTACACCGATGGTGATGAATATAAAGAAACTGAGCGAGACTTCTTTCGATTCAGGTGAGATTGATCCACATATTTACAGAAAAATGATTGGATCAATGATGTATCTGGTTAACACTAGACCTAATATATGTTATACAGTGAGTGTACTTAGTCAGTTTATGAGTCAGCTGAGATAGACAAACTGGATAGCAGCGAAGCATGTGTTGAGATATTTACGAGGCACAATTGGTTTTGGACTGAGATATGCCTCTGGTGTAGACATGAGATTGCAGAGATATGTCGATGTAGATTGGGAAGGGAGCGCAGTGGACTGGAATAGCACCTTTGGTTGTTGTTTTACCTTGGGATCTGCCATGGTTTTCAGGTGCAACAGGAAATAGACTTTTGTGGATTTGAGTACCGCAAAAGCAGAGTACATTTCCTTTTGTGTGCCAGTCTGTGAAGCAGTGTGGATTCGCAAGATCCTTTCATACTTATTTGGACATGATATGGATTCCACCATTATCCATTGTGATAACCAAAGTTGTGTGAAGCTCTCAGAGAATCCTGTGTTTCACGATAAATCGAAACACATTGAGATCAAATACCATTACATCAAAGATATGGTGCAGAAGAAAGAAATACATGTGCACTACCTTTATACACACGAGCAAGTTGCAGATGTCTTCACCAAACTGCTTGCCAGGACGAAGTTCGAGTACTTCTTTGAGAGTCTTGGCTTGGTGGAGAATGCCTCCCTAGCTGAGAGGGAGTGTTGATGATTGCAACTTCATGAGACATTCTCTATATCGTTCTCCTCTAGATCGAGTACCCACTACTACATATGACCAAATTTGCCATAGTTTTTTGTTGCTATTGCCACACATATCCGTCGCACTTTCGACGAAAGCAAAGACTATTTTTCGTGGAAATTTTTTCATCGCTATATCCACGAACCAATTATTCATGGCAACAACGATGAAATAATCCCTCCACGTGTCATCATCCTCGAGATAGGTTTACCTTAAAAAGCATGGCAATAACGATGAAACTTCGTCGCAATAGGGACGAAAAACCATGCCAAAGTAAAAATCTTACCAACAGATTACGACGCAGATGCCATACGTGCGACGCAAAAGTGTGGAAAGTTGCGACGAAAAAGCATGGCAATAGCAACGAAAACTTTTGGCAGAGAAAATTTACAACGCAGATGTTATATGTGCGACACAAAACTGTCGAAAAGTGTGACGAACTTTGGTCGATATTTCCACGCTTACTAAAACCTAATCATTTCCTTCCGATGAAATTTCATCGATATTTCCACGCTTAATAAAAACCTAATCATTACCTTGCAACGAACTTTCGTCGATATTTCCACGCTTACTAAAACCTAATCTTTGCCTTCCGACGAAATTTCATTGATATTTCCATGCTTAATAAAAACCTAATCATTACCTTGCGACGAACTTTCGTCGATATTGCCACGCCTCCTGTAGGTTTAAAAAAAAAAGAATCTACATGAGAAGTTGGATGTTGGGATTCGTGAGATCTTCTAAAACAATGGATTCAACCATGGGGGTGGATGGGGGACATAATTAGAATTAGGATAATAGGGCTCTATGGAATTAAGTGGATCATCTCCCACCATGATTTTATAATTATTATGAAGTGGGGTATATTGAAAGGAATTACTTATATCCTCACCATCCGTGATGTGGGTACTACCAAAAGGCAATACATAATACACATGATTGTGTACAGTTGATTAATAAATGGGAGGAACAATACATGAGATAGAGTAGTGATAATATGATGAATTGTGAGCTTTATATCCATGGTGAAAATATAGTAGGTTGTGCCTACATTGGGATCAATATTGTCACCTAGTTTGGAGCCAATGGTAGCACAAACATGAGAGATGCAAAGCAAGGACCCATATATCAAGCTTTATAGTGAGCACCAAGGTTTGATGTACTATGAAATAAAGGTTACTTTAAATATGTAATTAAGGTGATGCAAGAATCTATTCATGCTAGAAACATAGTTACTATGAATGCAAGAAATAGAAAATCTTCCATAATTTGGCACTAAGCCAATGCATGATTCTACTAGTATATATAGTGGAAGATGAAGTCAAAGAATTTTTGAAAAGTTTTCTATAGATAATAGACAATGATAAATCCACAACAAAGTTAAGGGAGGTCACTGGGCCAATTTTTGAGTCACCAATAGAGGCACAAGATAGGCCCTTAAACCATGTCCAGTGAACAAGGTATGTAAAATAATTTATCTTAAATGCATTGATTCAATGATATGAAGTGTGAGAATTTATGCTCAACTTCGGGTTGGATGTTAACATCCTACTGAAGTAATCATGGGAACTCATGGGATGAACAAATTGGGTCCACCTGTCGATCTAGTGGTAGTTGGTGAACCAATCGCACATTTTCCCCATTGTCAAATTGGCGAGATAGAATTTTATCTCGATTGTTTGAATATTTATGCTTACTTTGAGTTCATTGACATAGTAGATGACAAATATCCATACCTAGTATTGTAATGGATTGATTTGGAATTTGATAATGATGTCATTTGATAATAAGGGTTATTGGATGGTATATCCAATGGATCTATTGTAGGGAAATACATGTGTTAAATAGATAGAAGAAGTATTGGATGACTAGGATAGTTGGAAGACTACATTAATCTCACCATAGGATAGTTGCAAGACTACATTAATCCAACTGCTAGTGGAAACTTGAGTTGGAGAATAGTAT
>ML813378.1:66802-82122 GCA_009831015.1 Picea engelmannii | reverse complement strand
TCTCAGTTGTCCAACAGTTATCTACTAGTTGTATATAATTTGCAGCAACTCCATATCTCTGTATACTTCGCGTATATCGGACCAACATCAACCAGTGATTGTATTTGTATAATGATCTGACATACTCCATCAATTCAGTTACAGTTCCATATCCAACCTTTATGCCAACCATGGAAAATAACGGCAATCCATGTAAGGATGAAGGAGCAATGTGATACATCCTCCCATTGATGAAGAAATATGTGTCCACTTCAAGTAGTTCCTTAGGTGCCCATCGTTACACTAGATGTTTATACCTCAAGGGAAACTCAATGTCACCTATGCTCTTAGCATCATAATTACATGACCCTTCGTTGGCAATAAAAAATTGCATGCGTATACGAAATATTTTCCTTACCTTTTTAGATCTAGTTGATCTAGAACCAGTAGATCTAGTACAACATGTTTCACTTTCAACCTCTCTTAGTACATCTTGATCATCACTTGAGGAAGATAGATCCAACATATACCTATTTGGTGGCACCTACACTTGTTAAAACAAGAAGATAAGTTATCGTGTGAATATACGTTTGTGGTACTAGCACAGTTGCATATAGTTGCACATAGTTGCAATATAGTTGCATTGTTGCATAAAGTTGCATAAGTTGCATATAGTTGCATGTGTTTCATTGTTGCATAAAGTTGCATATAGTTGCATATTTGCATATAGTTGCATATTTGCATATAGTTGCATACAAAATTGTTGCAATATAGTTGCATAAGTTGCATTGTTGCATAAAGTTGCATATAGTTGCATATAGTTGGATAGTTGCATATAGTTGCATAAAGTTGCATATAGTTGCATTTTTGCATATAGTTGCATATAGTTTCATATTTGCATATAGTTGCAATATAGTTGCATAAGTTGTATTGTTTCATAAAGTTGCATATAGTTGCATAGTTGCATAAGTTTCATTTTTGCATAAAGTTGCATATAGTTGCATAGTTGCATATAATTGCATATAGTTGCATACAAAATTGTCATATTGTTGCATATAGTTGCATAAGTTGCATTGTTGCATAAAGTTGCATAAGTTGCATGTTTCATAGTTGCATAGTTTCATATTTGCATATGGTTGCATACGAAATTGTTGCAATATAGTTGCAATATAGTTGCATAAGTTGCATTGTTGCATATAGTTGCATATGGTTGCATAGTTTCATATAGTTGGATAAGTTGCATATTTGCATATAATTGCATAGCTTCATATAGTTGCATAAGTTTCATTTTTACATAAAGTTTCATATAGTTTCATATTTGCATATAGTTGCATACAAAATTGTCATATAGTTGCATAGTTGCATAGTTGCATAAAGTTGCATGTTGCATAAAGTTGCATAAGTTCCATAAAGTTGCATAAGTTGGATGTTGCATAGTTGCATACGAAATTGTTGCAATATAGTTGCATAAGTTGCATAGTTGCATATAGTTGGATAAGTTTCATATTTGCATATAGTTGCATAGTTGCTAGAATCAGGAAGCCAGAATCATGAAGCAATTGGGTTCTGCTCCTAATTATGTGTGATGGAGTCACAGCGTATTCAGTTTCCCAGTGCCCACTCCCTATGCTCACAAGTCACATCGTATTTTACAAAATTTCGGGTCTATTTTAGAGGTGAAGTGTGGTGACTGTGGTTTGTTTTGTATGATGTGTTTAGAATCTAAACACAACATACAAAACATACCACAGTCACCACACTTTACCTCTAAAATTCATCATACAAATTGGGGTGACTATGACCACAGTCACCTCAATTTGTATGTTGAAGTTTAGAGGTAAATTGAGGTCTGTTTTCACAGCCCTATACTTCAACAAAGGTATGTTGAGTTGGGTTATATGGGTGGTGGTAAAGTGGGTCTGTTTTGTTACAAAATAGACCCACTTTACCACCACCCATATAACCCAACTCAACATACCTTTGTTGAAGTATAGGGCTATCCTATACGTCAACAATGGTTACAAAACAGACCCCACTTTACCACCACCCATATAACCCAACTCAACATACCATTTTTGAAGTATAGGGCTGTGAAAGTAGACCCCAGTCCACTTTTTGTATTGTCTTTGAGTTTAGACTCTAGAGGAAGGGGTAGATAATAGATTAAATAGTAAAATTGTAGAAGGAAGGGGTAGATATCGTAGATTAAATTGTGTTGTCTAAGGTCTTTTATTTGTCACAAAAAAAAATTACAATTTGCAAACTAATGGCATTTTATTTGTTGGAACTTGGTAGCTGCCCTACTTCATTAAAAATTTCAGATTTGGTTTTGAGTCTTTGACTCTTGACTCTTGAGTCAGCATTGAGCAATAAATCATGGCAGGTAGAGGTCAGAAGAGAGGGGGGAATGCCAATGCTCAAAGACAAAACTTATCTTCATTAGGTGCTGGAAGCTCTCCATCTATTTCAAGTGTCAATGCTACTGCTAGTGTTGTTGTTGTTTCAAGGGCTGCATATAACCTTGTTGTAGCAAGGAGACAAGCTAGTGAGAAGAAATATCCCCTATGGAAGTATGTCACTAAAAAACAAGGGCAGGGATAAGTCTCAAAGGCTTATGGGGGAGGGAATGTTACTTGGATTTGTAATTTTTTCCACAGTGAGTACAAGAGTACCTACTACCGGGTCAAAGGCCATTTATTGGCCCTTCCTTGTGGACTTGGACCATGTAAAGTAGTGAGTGTTGAAAAACGAGCGTTGATGGAGATAGAAGATAAAGTTGGTTTGGGGAATGTGGCAGCAATGAGAAACAAACAAAAGAATGAGCATCCTCTTCCTTTCTTGAGGACTCCATCTAGCAGATTTGGGAGTGGGTTTGACATGCCAACACCAAAAAAGAGGGCAGCCTCAACTCTTGGTCCAATGGATAAGATTTTTTAGCAAGAGAAGAGAGATGAAGTTGATCTTACCATTGCATTTTTTTTCTATCTCAACTTCATCTCATTTAATGTTGCACGATCTCCTATGTTTTTTGAGATGTGTAGAGCTCTAGTTGAACAAGCTCCAATAGGGTATGTGCCTCCAAGTTCAGAGAATCTTAGAACCACATTTTTTAGTAAGGCAAAGAAGGAGGTGGAAAAAATCCTACAACCCATTAAATCTACATGGGTCTCATCAGGTGTCAGTATTGTTTCTGATGGATGGACGAATGCAACACGCCATCCACTCATCAATTTCATGGTGTCTTCCCAGAATGGACCGATCTTCTTGAAAGCAGTGGATGCTCTTGGATAGTACAAGGATGCAACATGTATGGGTGAGTTGTTCATAAAAGTTATTGAAGATGTAGGTGTTGATTCTTGTGTGCAAATTATTACATACAATGCACATGTTTGCAAAGATGCTGGCATAATTGTGGAAGCTAAATATCCACAAATATTTTGGACACTATGCATTGTTCATTCCTTGAATTTAGCACTTAAATCCATTTCTTCAGATGTCACATGGATTGGCACTCATATTGATGATCCATGACATATCCGAAATTTTGTACAAAACCATACCAATGCCCTTACAATATATAAACAATACACACATCTATCATTGTTGAAGATTGCAGATACTCGGTTTGCTTCCTCATTCATCATGCTTAAGAGGTTGAGGGAGGTCAAGCCCGCTCTTGGGGCCATGGTTATTTCAGATCTTTGGTCTTTTTGGAGAAAGACAGATCAAGTTGCTTCAAAAAGGGTAAATGACACAGTGTTAGATGATGGTTGGTGGGAGAGGGTCAATCTTAGCATTAAGATCATGGACCCTATCATTTCTCTTTTGAGGTTTGCAGACACAGACAAGCCCATCTTGGGAGATGTTTATGAGGGATGGGACTCCATGATTGAGTCTATGAAGACAATTTTTATGGAGAATGAGTCCCATGAGTATGGGACATTAGCAGAGAGCTTATGGTCCACTGTACAAGATATTCTTCTTTCTAGGTGGGATAAGAATTGTACACCTTTGCATTGCTTGGCTCATTCATTGAACCCCAAGTTCTACAGTCAAGAGTGGCTCATTTCCGGTGTTGTCCCTTCACCCATATTCCCTCCTCACATGGATGGAGATATTTCATAGGGGAGAAAGATAGCATTTAGAAGGATATACTAGGATAGAGCATTTCTTAATGATATTGAGGCAGGATTCGTTGAGTTCTCCACTGGCACTAAGAGGTTTGGAGGGTATGATGTGATTGAAGACAGGGGGGTCAAAGAGGCCTATATATGGTGGAAAACTCATGGGGAAACATGCCCTATTCTACAACAGTTAGCCTTCAGGTTCTCAGGTTACTTCATCTTCTTGTTGCGAGAGGAATTGGAGCACATATGGAAATTTGTACAGTGTGAAAAAACACAGGATTGAGCAGTCTAGGGCAGAGGCAATGGTGTATGTGCACACCAACCTTCATCTTATTTATAGGAAAAGGCAGGAGTGGTTGAAGGGAAAGACAAAGATGTGGGATGTCTTTCCTGATGATATGGGTTTGGATGGCAATATTGAGTTGGTATTAGCCAACATGGATCGTAATGAACCAGTCTTAGATCCAGTCACTTTTGATGAGGACAATGAGGAGCCTCTTGATGAGTCATCCACCACACCAACAGGTGGAGCAGTAGATCTTGGATTGGGAATAGAGGAGGAGGAGGATGGAGGACAGAACAATGGTAGTGATGATGATTATGACATGGAGGAGGACTATTGACACTTACAATGACTCTATGAGACTTGATTCTATGAGATATGAGATTCCTAGTAGCTACTTATTTTGTATATAGATTCTACTCTATTTTGTATTTTGGAGTAGAATTACCTCAACATCTATGTAATACATTTTTATTTTGATGACTTAAAGACTAAAGTTAATGAGAAATCTACAAATTGTTATTTAGTATTTATGGTTCTAACTTCTATTTTATGGTTCATTCACATTGCTTCTAAATTCTAATGTTACATGAACGTCATATTCATGATTCATACATGTATCATATCATTGTATAATTTGTATTATGTACATTGTACAATGTATACGGTATGAGACTATTAGACTTCGGTATGTCTATGTTCTAACTTCTATGAGTATGATGTTTAGAGATAGATTGATTGATTTGAATTTTGTATGATGTATGAATCTATTATGTATACAGTATGATTGTATCTTTTTTGGAGTATCATTGTATCAGTATCACTGATCAATATCTACTATAGTTTATGAATCTATGATCTATCAATATTTTGTCTATTTTAGTAATTTTAAACTTATATATATATATATATATAACATGTCCCCCGTGTCCTGATTTCAAGGGTCGTCGTGTCCATATCAGATACTCATATTTCTGTGTCCTCCGTGTCTTCATGTCAGGTGATTTAGATTCCCAAGCTAACCATCACACTTGGGAACTATACTATGACAGATTCATTTTATGTGGTGAATGTGCCTGGCACAAACATTGTTCTAGGAGTCTAGTGGCTTTATTACATTGGGAAGTACACTACCAATTATCAGACTATGGAGAAGGAGTTTCAGGACTCGGATGGTAAGCGGGTTGTTCTTCGTGGCATGCATACATACCATCCCAAGGTAGTCTCATCCCAAAAAATGGAAGTTGTTTTCAGGCAGGGTGTCATTGATTGGGCAGTAGAGTGTTTCATTTCAGTACAGAGGCCATCCGAGTAGACTCAACAGTATCCAGTAGACATTCAGGAGTTGCTTTAGAAGCATGAGAAGGTATTCTGAGGCTTCCTTCAGGCAGACCACCTGATCGTGGATTTGAGCACGTCATTGAGTTGGAGAAGGGAGTGCATGCAATCATCACTACTCCCTATAGACATCCTAAAGTCTACAAGGATGAGATTGAAAAGACAATAAAGGAATTACTTAATTTGAGATACATTCGGCCCAGTTCAAGTCCATTTTCCTCTTCTATTATGATGGTAAAAAAGAAAGATGGGACTCTGCCTATGTGTGTGGATTACAGGGCATTAAACACGAAAACTATAAAAAACAGGTATCCCATTCCACAAATTGATGAACTAATGGATGAGATGAGGGGAGCAAAATATTTCTCTGAGATTGTCCTCTGCTCAGGGTATCACCAGATTCATGTTAGGGAGAAAGATATTCCCAAAACAACTTTTCGTTGTCATTATGGACACTACGAGTTCCTGGTCATGCCTTTTAGGCTAACGAATGCCCCTGCAACATTTCAATCATGTATGAATCACACTTTCAACAAGAAGTTGTGAAAATTTGTGTTGGTTTTCTTTGATGATATCCTTATTTATAGTAAGACATGGGAGGAACATCTACACCATGTGGATGAGGTGTTGAGGATATTGACTAAGCAGTCCTTCTATGCAAATATGTCCAAATGTGAGTTTTGAATGACAGAACTATTGTACTTGGGGCGTGACAGAACTATTGTACTTGGTTTTGATAGAGAAATCTATATATCCTAACCAATTCTCGGAGTAGATCATCCAGATCTATTACTTGTGCTTCATTGTGGTCGATTTCATCTTCTTATGGTGGATATTTCTTAACAGTGGTCGAATCTGTTCATTCACATCTGAGTTTCTCATTCCTAGTGGGTCGAGTTATTTCAATGGAGGGCGTTTTTTTGTTGTGGGAATATGTTGAATATTGAGGAGGTCAATTTCTAGATTTGGGGGGGACGAGTTAGAGACTTTGGGGCATTTTTCCTCCACAAGGGTCGATTTTATACCCTGTTGGAAAAAATTTGGCCACATGAATCGTATTGTCATTTGTGGGGGCGATTTACTCACATTTGGGTGCACCCCACACTTGTTGGTTTATAATCCCATAAGAATTGGATGATTTAGGCCAAGGGGAAACAAAGTATTGCTGAAGGGAGTCGAGCTTCTTACTATACATCGCACTCTATATTTGGGGGTCGATTTTCAGAGTGGAAGTTTGTCATTTGTTGAGGAGTTTGTCTCATAGCAGGGGATTCGATTTGTTGTTGTTGTGGGGTGGATTTGTATCATCTGGGAAGGAAGAACAAGGCGTTGTCATCTACAACACATTCATAATTTACTGAGGTCGTTGCTCATATATTTTGGGACACAAATATCTGCATATATAGGTTGGATGCCATGAGAAAGGGGGGTTGTTGCTCCATATTTTCAATGTATCATGATATGTATCTCATTTGTAGTAGAAGAAACTTGTGGAACATTTAAAATCTTGTATTATCCATATATATTGCCTCATGAAAACCATAAACGAAACACACAACAATATAAGGGAATAGAGGTACTCACCATTCTGTGTGCCCTCGACTCAATGCCCTCCGTGTGCCCTCGCAGTGTATCTCCTCAATATGCCCTCGACTCAATTCCCTTCGTGTGTTGATATCTGCGGGAGGTATTTACCTCCACATGTAAACCTGATGAGAATAGAATACTCCGGGAAGCAAGAAGAAACCCTAATGAGTTGGCTAATAACCCTAGAAGACATGTCGGCTCAAGAGGATGATTTGTATTAGGTTATTAGCCTCCAAGAGAAGAAGTCGGCCATAAGAAATAATATATACTAAACAGACAGATACCTAGAATGAGAAGTCTGCCTAGGCAATTAGCCAGAATTAGTATAAATACAGGAGGACAGTCTTCATTCTGGCAGGCATTCTCAGAATTGCAGAGCAACACTTGTGCGCACTACAGTGCCCAGTTTTGTGTGCAGGTTTGGAAGAGAGATGTCATTGCAGCTGCTGCAGCTAGCAGATCATGTTTTGGCTTGGACTATCTCTTGGTTAGGGTTTGGACTATCTGATCACCTCTTGTTGGTGCGTTATCCTTGGGGAAAGGTGCGCTACCCTTTGTTTGGGTATCTAGCCTAGGGTTTTCTCCCAAAGTGATTCTCTGTCAAGGTTAAGGCGCTCGGAGGGTGGCTTCGACCTATGGTTGGGTGAAAATAGTGATATTGTCAATGGTAAAATAAGCACATCCATTATATTCTAACAAGTTATGTGCCCACACCTCCTTCATTCAGCCTAACCAATGGAAGGAAACATAGCCATAAGGATATTAAGCTTGTCGAAGAACTGTCGCTAAGGTTACTAGCAAGTGTAGTTGCAGAAACCCTAATCCTCTCGTTGGTGCACCTTAAGTGAAGGGATTGAACTAATCTCTGGATAGATCAGTGTGCCCTAGCCTAGTGCATCTCCTGGTACTCTTAGCAAGCCAAGACATCAAGTTTGAGTTTTTGGTCAAATATAGGGTTGACCAAGTCAAAGCAGCCATGACTTACTCTATGAGGTCAGAGAAAAATTCAGATGGAGCTTCTAACTTCAGAGTGTGGAAGACAAGGATTGACCTCATCCTTGCCAAGAATAAAGTGTTGGATATCGTGAAGGGAAAGATCGTGGAACCAGTGTTTGAAGAAGGAAAAGAGAAGGAACCACAGAATGTTGCAGTTATGGAGAAGTTCAAAGACGGTGACATCAATGTCATGAGTATCATAGTGGACTTTGTAAAAGACCACTTGATACCCTACATCTCTCATATTGACCCATCGAAGAAGATGTGTGATGCCCTAACAAACTTCTTCTCAGTCAGAAACATTGGACAAGTCACGATTCTGAAGAATAAGCTCCATGACATGAAGATGAATGATGATGACAACATAACATCATACCTTGTGAGAATATCTCAGTTCAGAGATCAAATACAATCCATTAAAGATATCATTTTAGAGAAGGAATTGGTAAACATAGTACTCAATGATCTTCCCAAGACATGGGATGCATTTGCTACAAGCATGAACACAAGGAAGGAGTATCCTACATTTGAATAACTATGGACTTGTTGTGCTCAAGAAGAATCCAGGATCAGTGCAAAAGAGAAACCCCAAAAGAAGTACGATGATCAAGCCTTCACAACAAGATTCAAGAATTTCAGGAACAAAAGGAAGTTTGGTTCAAGGAGGAAGCCAAATCAAGTGAAATACAATGCTTCAACTGTCGAAAGTATGGTCACTACAAGAATCATTGTCCCGATCTAAAGAAAATGAAGGGGACACACGAAGCATCAGTTGCCGAAGAAAAGGAACCTACTAATAATACCAAGCAGGTTAAGACAAACTTCTTCTTCTAAAGACAAGGTAACAATATGTCTTGTACATATCTTGTTTGTATAGTCTCTATACATATCTTGTATATCTATCTCTTAGAAGTTAACATGTTCCAAGAAGAACTATACATATGGAAGAACAAACAAGATAAGGATTGCTATCACTATTAAGTCAGATAATACACACAAAAGGATGAAATACATCAAACAAATCATGTGGAAGTTATTACAAGTTAAGCCAAAATGAGAATCAATCTTGAAGAAACTTAGAAGAATCAAAGACAGAAAGAAGTCAACAATAAAGAGAAAGACTTATGCAGAAGACAATAAGGATGCAGATAGAAGCATGGAATCTATTAGATGGAGGGAGCCGATTATATATTTCCAAAAGAAAAACATGCACTCATACATGAAGCAAGGATTAGGAGGGAGCTAATCCTATGATCCATTGAAGATGATGGAGTATATATCCATGGTAGCAGCCATGAAAGGCAATATGTGTTCAGTTCGACCTTAGAAGAAGTCTTCTTCGAAGAGAAGCTTTAAAGTATCCCTAGTTGTCCATCCACATCCGTGATCCTATGATGAAAGGAAGAAGTGGAATATTTAGGGCATGGAATCTATAAGAAACTCTATGGACCCAAGAGATAAATAAAAACATTAGGAAGAACATGAAGATTCCAAGAAAGAAAGAAAGAGAAGCCAAAACAACCAGTCATTGTATCACAAGATTACCAACCTGATATGAACTCACTAAAAGAAATCAAGCAGAGGAACTTAAAGTTGTGATGAAGAACAATGTATATATGCAAGATTTGCAAGATCCAAAACTAGAGGTTCTCCCAAGGAGAAGACTATGATGATTACTTTTTCCAGTAAACTAGACATACCTCTACATGAGTCATTATATCATCCGCAATATCCATGGGTTGGATGAATGCAAATACTGTTCTCCAGAGTAATTGAAAAAAGAGTGTATGAAGAGCAACCTCAAGATTTTGAGGCATACCAGAAAGAGACCCTTGTATGTAGATGGAAGAAGATAACTTGGTACAGAACCTCCAATGCACAGCAAAAGCGTGGTGAATATTTTCTATAACAGAGATATTGTATCATAATAATTACTCAAAAGATCAGGATGATGGATTGTCAATCCATGACAAAGAGAATAAGTGCCACATGGATATGTTCTAGTTTGACCCTTGCCACGATGTTGTGAGCTAGCAAGAACTAAGATGAATCCAACAATGATATCACTTATTGATCAGAGCTACATGAAAACTTCAGAGAAAACCAATGTTCCAGACAAAATTACATTTGAAATCAAGCATTACATTATCCGAGATGAAGTCTAGAAGGGAGAAAGTGGTTCTCCAATACAAATCTCCACATATGAGTAGATAAGCAGACATTTTGGTAAAGCTTCTGTCCAAGATGAAAGAGTTTGTGTACTCAAGCTGGAGCTCGTGGAGATGAATTTATTATTGAAAAAGGAAGAGATGACTCTTAGGTTGGGAGGGAGCACTGATGTGTTATTGATTGATGGACAGTCACTTTTCAGTTCAAAAAATGGTCTAGGATGAGCAGATCCTTTCCAGTTCGGAAAATGGTCCAGATCAAACGGTCATTTTCGAAATGAAAATGGTTCAATGGATTGTTGATGTACCATATACATCTATTTCCCATTGTGGTTAACATGGGGAATCGTCTAGGGAAGTTTCTCTTCTTGAGGGTTACTCAAGAAGACTGGCCTGCCTCGCCGGACAACGATTTCCCATTGTGGTTAACATGGGGACTGGTCCGTTCTGGAGGTTGGTGAAGGACAATCATTTCCTTTGGAAATGGTCTGAACAATCATTCCTTGGGGCAGATTCATTCTCTCCAGGTTGCACTTTTTTTAGTGCCATAGGAATGGCCCAGGGTGGGGAATGGTCCAGGTTCAACAATCAGGGACAGACAATCCTTAGGGAAAACTCATTCTCTCTGGGTTACACTTTGTTTAGTGTCGGAGGAATGGCCTAGGGTGGGGAATGGTCCAGGCTCAGAAACCAGGACAATCATTCTTCCTTGCTTGAGAAGAATAGTCCAGATAACTCATCATTGATGTTTGATTTTTTGAGGGCAGATGCTCTTCCAGATCTCATAGATGTGAGTGGAAGAATGGCCCAGATGATTCAGTTTATATCATAACAATGTTTTTCTGTGCAGGTTGATATTAGATGATTTTTATGAATATTGTATGTCTCTAGACAGTATATGTATACTACTGTGGTGGTTGTGTTCCACTGTTTGTGACTATATGTCACTGATCAAGTACTTGTGTGCTACCTGGTGTGGTAGTGTACCACTGGATTGTAGTTGTGTACTACTATGGATAGACACAGTTGTGTTCTATTGAATGATATTGTTCCAATTGCCTTGAAGACTATCAACAGTGTTGGAAATGATTATCAGCTAGATGGATGATCAATGGACAGAGATTTCCCAGATGGAAAATGGTCCAGGACATTTATTCTTCTAGGACATATGTCTGGATTATAAGAATGGTTCTTGTGTCACTCTATGGAGTGAGTGACTTATCCAACATCATGTTTGATTACTCAAATGGAGTATGGTTTCGAGAGATGATGTAGTTGATGACACTGATGGTGATGATGGTGCTCATGATCTAGTCATGAGATAGTCTATAGAACTATGTTGGTGCTACCAGGTGAATGATATGTTTGTGCTCAATACCATTACCTGTAATACCTCCCTAGCTAGGAGGGAGTGTTGATATTACGGTAGTTGCGGGAGGTATTTACCTCCACGTGTAAACCTGACGAGAATAGAATATTGCGGGAAGCAAGAAGAAACCTTAATGAGTTTTCTAATAAACCTAGAAGACATGTTGGCTCAAGAGGATAATTTGTATTAGGTTATTAGCCTCCAAGAGAAGAAGTTGGCCAGAAGAAATAATATATACTGAACAGATAGATACCCAGAATGAGAAGTTGGCCCAGGTAGTTAGCCAGAATTAGTATAAATATAGGAGGCTAGTCTTTATTCTGGCAGGCATTCTCAGAATTGCAGAGCAACACTTGTGTGCACTGCAGTGCCCAATTTTGTGTGTAGGTTTGGAAGAGAGTTGTCGTTGCAGCTGTTGCAGCTAGCAGATCATGTTTTTGCTTGGACTATCTCTTGTTTAGGGTTTGGACTATCTAATTAGCTCTTGTTGGTGCGCTATCCTTGGGGAAAGGTGTGCTACCCTTTGTTTGGCTATCTAGCCTAGGGCTTGCTCCCAGAGTGATTCTCTATCAAGGTTAAGGTGCTCAGAGGGTGGCTTCGACCTATGGTTGGGTGACAATAGTGATATTGTCAATGGTAAAATGAGCACATCCTTTATATTCTAACACTGTGTGCCCTCTCTCTCCCTCGCAGTGTAACTCCTCCATGCACAGTGATCTCCTTGGTCATGTGCACAGTCATCTCCTTGGTCGTGTGCACAATGATCTCCTTGGTCACGTGCAGTAATGGGTGGGCTCCTCATAACACACTATGACTCCCAACTATTATGACCCTTGTCACACTATAATTTCTTACAAACTAACCCGCTAACACACTATAACCCCTAGTCATTGTTATCCCAAACAAAATGTGACTCTTAACAAATTCACCCATTAACACACCTTAATATTTACTAATATGACCTTGGACACACTATACTCTCTGACCAATATTACCTTTACACAATCATTTCCTAATACTTTTTTCCATGTCACTATGCATGGGAAATACTCGAAGACTTCGGCATCATCTGTGGGTTGTAACCAGGGTAAATCATTTCACAAGGACATCGAATATTAGCATATAACATATAATCGGCTCAAGGACTTGATTTCGAGATCTCTTATTTTCAATTCACAATTCTCAACCACTTGAGCTAGCCCATCGAGTTTGGCATCTCATAATACACTATGAACTTTGAACACATTAACCTCTTAACATAATGGGGCTCTTAAGTATTATGACTTTGAACACATTATACCTTCAAGCCCTTGTGTTCTTTCATACAATCAACTTTTGACCACTCTAACCCTAAACACATAGTACCCCCTAACCTTTATGACCCTATATGTGAACACCCCTTAATTCACTATGACCCCAAACATTCTAACCCACCCTCTTGACAATATTGACCACATTGACCATGTTTGACTACATCGACCATATTTCGTCATATTGATAATGTTTAATCGTGTTTGACTGTTGTTGATCATATTTTCCATGCTTTAATATATAAAATGCATTGACTCACTAACTCTTATTCCTCTAAGCTACTAACCTCGTTATCCACTGACTTTAGTAACCCATTGGTGATATTTAACAATCATTGACCATATTTACCATGGTTAAACTGCAAATCCTTGGACCTCATAACTGACTAACCCAACAACTCTTAATCTATTAAGTAAGTGATCTACTAACATAATCAACCCCTAATGCACTATGACCACAAACATGCTAACTTTTCCCTTTGACACTATGACCTCAAGAATGCTAATCCTTTAATATCATGTGACCCTTAACCCCATGACCATCAAAACAATCACCCCCTACTACTCTACATTTCAAAAACACAATAACCATTATAACACCTAACCTTTGTAACCCTATACACAATATACCTCTTCATCCTCATTACCAAGTCTTTTGTAAAAACAACTTATGGTGCACATGATTCACATCAAATAGAGAGTGTCATTCTTATCCTCGTCATTATGTTGGTCACCATTGGATCCATTAAGGATTCATTAATGGCGACATAATGATAAAGATAAAATTGAAGGAAACAACAAATCTAATTATAATGGGGAAGATGTTGATTGAAAGGGTGATGATGGTAACAATGAAGAAAAACAATTTGTTTTGGTAAAAAAAAAAAAAAAAAATCATAAATAATGTTTCCATGTAAAAAACTTCTTCCATATATTTTAACATTAGTTTCCATTATATGCTTATGTTATTGTAATTGTTATGTAAAAAAAAAATGAATGCACATTATGCGCCACATCACTCAGAATGTCAATATTATTTTTTATCAATGAAACCATCCTAATCATCCTTCTACTAATGATGAAGATGATTCTAATGAGTGTTTCCCAAAAACAACATTGAAAATTATCATCAACACTATTTTATCTTCAACAACATGGCACCTTTAAGATGGTAAGTGCATGTATAATTTCTCTTTTTCCCCTCTTTTACTTTTGCATGTAACTACAATAGGGTAATTGTTATTCGCTTGATTGTGTGGTAGTTAATTAGATTTATGTTTTGCTCTCTTCTCAACCTCTCTTGATTGTAATGCATAATTGTTTGATTTATTTTGTTAATCTTTATTTAAAACTTAGTGCCATTATTCCAACACTTCATATTAAAGGGTGATCACTAAGACTAGGGGTAACTTTCAATTCAAGGCTAGGAATGACCAGGCCCACATCAAGTGAAGGAAGAGAATTAAGAAGGTACATGTGTTGTCCCATTCCATGTCAACAACAACGCATCCATTCACTGGGAACACTAAAACCTGACAAATCGATGACTCCACTAAATTAGGGTTTATGGTTTACATGATGAATTGATGATGGAAGAAAGTGGGTGTGAGTCAAATTTGAGTCCATAAACCCTCCCATATCGTTAAGGCATGAGAATAGTCTATCCATGTCAAATTTCAATGCATACAGAAACAGTTTGAAAAACTTTCAATGTTGGCCCCATTCACAAGTCACGGTTGCCTGTGTCTAGTCCTAGTACAATTTCCTTGTAAAATTTGTATAAAATATTTGGATAATGATCATTTTGAAGGTGTTAGGCCTCTTCCTACACAACACGGCCATATCACCTCTCATTGACAGTCTGTGTATTGATCCCTTTTAGTTTTGGGTTGTTAGTATTTTCAATTGCACGCACCTTTTAATCTAGTCAAAGTTCAATTAATGTCTCTTGTTACTGTAGGGTTATAAAACCTCATGATCCCAATGCCCATATGCCTCCAACCTTGTGATTTAATGATCATTTGGTGACAATTTTCATGAAGAGTGATGACTAAGACTAGTGGTAACTTTCAATTCAAGGCTAGGAATGACCAAGACCACATCAAGTGAAGGAAGAAAATTAAGAAGGTACATGTGTTGTCCCATTCCATGTCAACAACAACG